>JAOVVI020006392.1:0-15657 GCA_028571085.2 Nepenthes alata | reverse complement strand
GGAGTTGAGAGGGGCTCCCCTGATATGTCGTTTTCCTGTTTTGTCACACTTGTACAGAAATCCATTTTTATGAATAAGAATTTGTCCCTTTTGCATCGAAGCTTCGGACGTTTCTTCTGTCTTTTTTCCTTTGCGGCGCAACGTATAGGGCCTTGTTCTTGGCGTTAAGGACGCGGTCTCTTTAGGAATGATTTTGACCTTTGAACCTTACGGGTTTTAGGGCGTTTGGTGTGGCTGCCGCAATTCTACCTCTTGGGGCGCTTCGTCACAGCCGAGTTTTTGAAAGTATACGACCTCTTGGGCCGCTCAGTCAAAGCCGAGCTTTTGTAGAAGTTATACGACCTCTTGGGCCGCTCGGTCAAAGCCGAGTTTTTACTGAAGTTATACGACCTCTGGGGCACGACCTCTTGAACCGCTCGGTTGTAGCCGAGTTTTTGAGTGATGACCTCTGTGGCCCGGCCTCTGGGACCGCTCGGTCACGGGCAAGTTTTTAAGTGATGACCTCTGGGGCCCGGCCTGTAGGACCGATCGATCGCAGCCAAGTTTTTGAGTGATGACCTCTGGGGCCCGGCCTCTCAGACCGCTCGGTCGCAGCCGAGGTTTTGACTGATGACCTGTGGGGCCCGGCCTCTTGGACCGCTCGGTCGCAGCCGAGTTTTTGAGTGATGACGTATGGGGGCTGGCCTCTCAGACCGCTCGGTCGCATCCGAGTTTTTGAGTGATGACCTCTGGGGCCCGGCCTCTCAGACCGCTCGGTCGCAGCCGAAATTTTGAGTGATGACCTTTGAGGCCCGGCCTCTCAAACCGCTCGGTTACAGCCGAGTTTTTGAGTGATGACCTCTGGGCCCCGGCCTCTCAAACCGTTCGGTCGCAGCCGAGTTTTTGAGTTGCTTTGCAGCTGAGGAGGGAGCACGAGAAGATTTTTGAAATAGTTACATTGAAAGGACGTTTTTTATTGATGTACACGTGTTACACTGGGCGACCTCCAGGCCTTTTTTCTGTCTCCCGGTTACATCAGTCCATGCGCCTGGGCCTTCATGCTCTTCTTTTGCGTCCCTTGGGCTGACCCCGCCGGTATTGGCGCCCCCAACGGGTTGTCAGGCGCGCTCCTCACCCATTATGGTCTTATCCTTTGAACGGCGTGATCGGTTGGGACCTGCTGCTCCGGGGTAATGCTCGGGTCGTGGCAGGAAGTGGTCAAGGTATCCTTCCATTACCAGCCACTTGATCTCCGTCCGGAGCTTCGTGCAGTCCTCGGTGTCGTGGCCGTGGCTGCAGTGGTAATGGCAGTACTCCCATTGGTCGCCTCCCTCGGGATTCTTCAACGCCTTGGGTCACCTCAGGAACTCTTCGTCCCTGATCTGCCTCAGAATACTGGTGAGGGACTTAGTGAGAGTAGGTGGGCCTGAGGGCCTTTCTCCCCCAAGGACCAACCGGTCGAGGATGTTTTACCCGGACGGCCCTTGGGTCTTCGGTTGGGCGTTTGCCCTTCTTTTCCCCTCCTCTGCCCTCGGGGACAGGGGGTTTTCTCGTCTCCCCGGCTCACTTATTTCGCCGGTTTTGGGTCCAAAGACAGTCTTCCAGAGCCTCTTGAACCCCTTCGTTGCTGGGGCCTGGCTCATGGCCTTCTTTCTGTTTAGATAATCCCTCAACTCGCCAGGGGCTCGTGCCGAATGCTGCCTCAGGGGTGTCGTTGGGCGCAGGCTTTGAGCGCGCGCGCGCGCCTCGGGACTGCTCGTCCACCTTCTCTTGGAGGTTGCGAACGGCCCTTGTGAGGCTGTCCACCTTCTGTACTAGCTTGCGCACGCTAGTACCGGGACCGCCACTCATCCTGCCGCCCGACGGGAGGCGCCTGTCGTAACGCTCCTCCTCCCGGGTGGAGGTGCTGTCTTGTCTGCTGAACATCTTAGGGGCGTTGTTGTAGGAGGGTGGGAGGCTTCGAGCTTTTTGTCAGGCTTCCCACAGACGGCGCCAATGTTACGTTCTGGATCCACGGGTTCCAGTCGGATTCGTAGTTTTCAGGCAACACAACTGTTTAAGATGATGGATGCGAGAGGAAGATCAAGACTAGATTTTTACATGGAAAGCCTCCCGCGAAGTGGGAGGAAAAACCGCGAGGCTCTCGGCCTTTGGAAGTACTTCACTATTATTTGAAGTCTTTACAATGTACAAGTTTACTGAGTATTTTTCACCATTCTTGTCAAAGGCTATCTCATTTTCTTCTTTCGTGGTCTTAGTGACCATTTTTTTCTAAAGGAATCTTTCTCTCTTTTTTAGTCTAGGGTGACCATTTTGCCAAAGGGAGGTCTTTTTTCTTTTTTCATTTTTTTTCTTCCTCTTTCAAGTGATGTTTCACGGGATACTTATAGGTGAGATGGTCCGTTGAGATGGGGACACGTGATGGCCATCGAACGGTGGGTCAGTCAACGGCCTCCCATTGGTGGCAGTAAAAGGCGACGCTGGCAGGCTTTGAGCGCGCTAGGTGGCGCAGGGCATAGATGCCAGCCGTGATCCAACCATGCGCGCCCTGTAGAGATGCCAGTCTGCAACTGCAGACTTCTTAGAAATCGATAAAATTCTCTAAGTTGGCGCTCTCGGCCGCGAGTGAGATTATCCTCGAATCTTCTTAAGGAGTCTTTTGTTGTTGTGGTCTCGGTCTCTCGGACGCCTTCCTATGCTTCTGGTCCTTTTGGACCGTGTGGTCTTTTTGAGCTTTTTGATCTTGAGCCGTGCTTTGTGGGCCATTATGATGGGCCCATCAAAAATTAGCGCACGTGTGTCTATCATATTCCTTTTAGGGATGCATGCTTCCTTTGAAATTACTTTCATTAGACTGTTCTCGTAAGAACCTCATGCGAACTCTAGTGAATTACATCGTTCAGCCGATTGTTATTTGACTTTCAGTCAATCATTGACCGATCATCTACCGACCATTACTTGGTGTCTTCACTCGAATATATTATTAGATGACATGTTAATGAGTGTAAAATTTATAATAAAATTATCCGAAATTCAACACTTTTAAAACTATACCACATGCCACATATCAAGTGTGGTTTAGGTCAAGTGACAAAAATGATTAATTAAGAGTTTTATAGTTTTTATAATTTTTCTTGTTATAAACCGACCACCAACTTCTCCACCAACCCTAATTTTGTAGTTAATTCCCTAACAACATAATTTTTCAATCATTAAAACCATTAACTATTCTAATTATCAACCGATATAACTATTTTATTACTAGAACATAAATAGGATCGTACGACAGAAATTTGCTTCTGATAGAAAACAAATTTCAAGAAAATTAAAATTTATAATTTTTTTTTTTTTGTCTGCTACACACACTCTCTCCTCTGTATTTATTTTTGATTTTTACAAATGGCAAGAGACCCTTTTGCCGATTGCATATAGCTATTTGAAAAATTCAAGAAGAATACAATAAAAATATGAATAGAAAATGAAATATAAATATTAATGCATATCTAAAGTTTGGATTTTAGTTGAGAAATTTTTGGATCTTTTAATCTTGATTTCGTTAACCATGAATTAGAATGAATGTTCAAAAAATTAAAACTGACTCTCTAAATTATCTTCTAACATTCAAAATAATGACTTTTAGCAAATCAGATAGGAAAAAAGAGAGAGCTAATGGTGAGAGAATTAGGCTTCGAGATGATATTTTTTGGGAAGGTGTTATGTATGACAAGCTTCGAATCTCACAATGTAATCTGAGTGATATTGAACTGATGTTGAACCGTAGAGATCGTAGCGATAGATGGGCCGTTAGATGCTTTGAAATATTATGATGAAGTAGATCATCCTTTGATATTAGTCCCTCGTACTCCGGTCGATGGTTCTAGCAGTTCTAATAAACTAACAGTTCGACTTAATTGATAAGTCAATGTCAATAGATTAAGAAATTAGTTAAGTATGAAGGATTAACTCTCTAATTTGACATCCTACCCCTCTTAACTCTCCTCTTTTGATCTACCCTAACAGAAAAGCTTTTAACATAATATTAATTCTTTTAATTATTTAATATCTTAATCATCTAATTACTCGATAACTTAATAATCAACATTTTTTGCCTAAATTTTTTAATTTGAGCCAACTAATAAATGTCTCATCCCTGAATCAGTCGATTGACAATTTAGTAGTTGACAGCATAAACTTGTGGTGTCGATCTCAATTTAAGGTCAGCATATTTCTGATAAACCTAAATTAAATGTTAAATTTTAATGTTATTTTCTTCAAAAAAAAGTCAAAAAGACCATGGTGGATTGGGTTGGGTGGGCTCCATTTTGTTGTTGAAATGACTAAAAAAGTGCTTATCTTATAAGTTGGAATGGCATAAAAATCCAAAATCGATAAGACTCATTCTAAATTGGCCGAATCTTTTGGCTGAGATCTTAGGTATTATGTTTAAATTCATATACGCAATTCAAACTCTACCCAAACAATATATGAAAATACCAACCCAACCATAATATAATTTGATTTTTTATATTCTATGACATTTAAAATCTATATTACCATATTATTAATTGGAATAATTTTTTGAGTGCTTTAAAAGTAGATTATATTCAATAGATTATAAAATAAAAAAAATTTAACAATAGATTATATTTTGATTAAATTAAATAAAAACTATATCAATATTAATTAGGTCTGATTAAGGAAAGATTTTGATCCCTATATGATCCAAAATATCATTTTTTTATCCAATTTAAAATATTACGAATGAATGAATTATTATTGGATCACTTAAAAATATCACAATAATGATTAAAAAAATACCCTCAAGAGAATGACAATTGCTTGTTCTGATTTCCAACCAGCAAAGGTGTCCTTGTTCTTCCCTCTGAAGGATCAAAATTTCAACAGTCTTATTATTCAAAACAAGTACATAGTCCTATATTAATTAGGTCTTACCCTAAAAAAATATATGATAAAAATAAAAATAAACAAAACAGAAAAATAAATAAAACTGCTTTCTGCTTGCCTTGAAGCATGATGGAAAACATCATCACATCTTTTTGTTCTTCTTTCTTTGCTTCACTTGTCTTTCTAGGGTTCTAAGCCGTTGATTTTGAGCTGACGAAGATGGTTTTCGTTCGGAGGACTTAAATTGTTCGACTGGTGCAGCTACAGGGGGTGGGCTCCGAGCCGTGGCCGAGGCTTGTTTGAGAACTTGAAGCAGAGAAAAGCCAGATTGTTCGCTCTTTCGCTTAGTAGCTGGCGATGTCACCGGAATTTCAGGAACGCCTAAGGATTTCTTAACTCCGGAGATTTTCAGAACTGCAGATCCAGATGCAAATATAAGAACATAATAGCAGCTAACAAACAAGTATTATTTATAGAAGGAGAATAAGCAGGATCAAATCCAGGATTTTTTTCCTCGGCGGGATCATCAGGTCCATGGACAAGAAAATTTTCAAAAATCGACTAATCTTATAGTAAAAAAGTAGGTCCCAGTGGTTTGGTTGATTTAACATACCAAATGAATTCAAGAGAGGCATAGACAAACACGGAACGAGTTCCGATGCATTACACCTTCCTATGGTGTCTAAAATGGCCTCTTATAGTTAACCTTTTTAGCGAGTTCAGTTCCTATGGTGTATAGTATAAGGTAAGACGCCCAAAGGAATTCGACCGTTCCCCAGACCTTGCACATTGCGAGAATTTTGTACACTTAATGAGTGCTAACACACGAGAATGTCATCTTGATGTTGAAGCACTCGGGGTTTACATGAATGATAAATCATTATGCATCAGCACTTAGTATCAGGGAGGGCAGGATGAAAAAGTGGAAAATTCTCACCTGATCCATAGGCAAAGGAGAACAAGTTAGAAGTAACCCAATAACAGAATATAGCCTGCAAAAAAATTAGAAAAAGATGAGAAGATTATGAGAGGACAATAAACATAAATGTAAGTATTTTTAGGGGGGCAACTTTTGGCCATACTTGATGATGGGGCGCCTGATCCATCCATCGATACTAATAGGCTTGCACAAAAATATATGGATCAATGGATGGATGATCCCACGCCGCGTGAGGGTGTTTGAGGGGTGGCTAAAGTTGTCATGCAAACATTTTGTTGACGAGAAATGTCTAGAAGACACCCTTTAGTCACTATTGGGACACCCTCAGTGATTTGACTACCATCAATCCATTCATTCTAGTGTGGACCCGTTAACATAAATGGACGGATGAGAAGTCATGGAATCAAGAGTGTCCAAGGGGTTGCTAAAGAGAGTCTCATAACACCACTTAAAAAATAGTATTGCTCAATTTAACTGAATTCAGAAGCCTACACAAGAATTAATTATACAAACAAAATGGAAAATCAATGTTTCCACTTCTTAAATCTATGCAAGGTCATATTGCATGAGGAACACCGTTTTAAAGCAATGTTAGAGCACAAAGATCAAGAGCTAATTACCTATACAAAGGATTAAAACCATCGGTTTTTTAATGCAAAACACAACTCAAATTCGATGCCACATACTTTACAACCCTTACATTATGTCCATTTTCCTTGTATTTCTAAGATTTTGAAATCCCTAAAATCAGAACAGTTCATGGCACTTCGAGTATTGGGAGTTTGTGGATTCATAGCAAGGAGTCCAATTGAAATGACAGTCAAATGTATGTCAAGTGACGAGTAGGCCCCATCCAACTGAGCACAGGAAAGTTTTTCAGTAGTGAATAACTACAATTTACTGCAGACGGGATCAAATCGGAGAGCGATATTCACAGTACAATTGCTGTTATAAGTAAACATTATTTGCCAGAAGTGGAAACTTATGGAGCGAAAACTCCCATCTGTTGGAGTTGCTATCATCACAACACTGCAATTGAGTTGTACCCGATACAAGTCCAACATAGGAGAAGGGGCATGGAATGAAATATTGGTCAATGCAAAAATATCGATTCATATATGTTGATATCAGCCTTTGATATTAATATTTTCTAATATTGTGGCAAAATGGTGATATCATTATATGGGCGATATAAAGGTTAGTATTTGCCTCCCAGGTTTCAATTTGCGCCAAAAAAAAAAAAAAAATTGCATCTGATATCCACATGTACTGCCCAATGAAGTCGATACCGATACAACGTGACTAATAATAACACTGATATTTTCATACATGAGACGGAAGAACAAAGAGAAGAGCTCATGAAAAGACGTATATCAAGAACTGGAAAAGCATACCTTAGGGAAACTCATGGTAAAAGGAACCGTAAGAACAGCTAAGCCTCTTGAAACATTTCTCATGGTGCCAGCAACAGGATTCCCTTCCAATCCTTCTTGCATATTGAACTGCAAAAATGGTAAATGAGTAAATGGAAAAGGTACAATCTAAATGAACAAAGATAAACTTTTGAAGAGGTTACCACCAAATTCATATTAGAGTAGATGAATAAAAAACAACCTTAAAGACCCAAGATGTAACCCCCATCACAGTTGTTAGTTAGATGAGGAAAAATTTGAGATTGCCAAAACAACATAACTAACAACACCATCACAGTTTTTAGTTACCCCCAAGCCATGTTGACTGGTTGCAGCTGCGGTGGTCACAGTGGTGATGGTGGTGCTAGGCAGTAATGGCGGATTGGCAGTGGCAATGGTGGGTTGGTGCCGATGCAAGTGACTATGGTGGCAATGGCAATGTGACAAGTGGAGGCCAAGTGGTGATGGTGGTAGTCATTGTAGAATGGTGATAGCTGAGGCCATGTTGGTGGGGGGTGTTGCTGACAACAATGGGGGTCCAGGAAGTGCAATGGTAAACGTAATGGTAATGACAGTGAAGTGGCAACAGCGACTTTCCTCTACCTACTCTTTTCCTTTCCCCCAATTAACAAGCATACAAAATTTGGGGTAAAGGCTATGCTATTAAAGGTAAGCCTTAGATCAACCTAGGCTCAGAATTGTAAGCCTAACGCTTCAACATACTTAGGCAAGGCCATCAATGCAAATATCGTTTAATTTGTATCGGTATTGGGACCTCCTAATATTACAATAATATAACAATATGTTCTCTTATCGGCCAATGCAGCCAATATATCGGTTAATATTTAAATATCGATTGATACGGTTAATATTTGGTCAATACGACTCCATCAATTTATGAGTATCAGATTTTTTTTTCGTCTGATATATCTAATACTGCTACTTATTATTCTATAGATCCAATACTAATATGATCAGAATCGATACCAATTCCGAAACCGATATTGTCACAATCTAGGCACAAACAAGTAACAATAATGACATCAATATAAGAATTATCCATAATTAACTTCGATCCAATAATCCAAAACTGTATAGGATATTACATGTCAAAATCATAGGAGACATAATTGAAACCTAAAATGCGGTGGTCACAGGACGGCCAAACTATCATAGTTAGACCTCAAAACAACATTATATCTACTAAATTTATAAATCTCTAAAAGGAAAAATATCTAACTAAAATACCCAATTACTATAGCTAAAAACCGTGCATAACATTTGTTTGACTCATTGGCCCAAAATAACAAACTGTGGAACTCAGAAAACCATAAATCCAGTATAGTACATAAGATTCAAAACAATCATCAAATCTACAAATACAAACTAAATAAGAGTCTTCAATAATCTTCCATCCATATCATACAAGAATCCACTATTTGCTAATCTGAGAGAGTTATGAGAATATTCGCAAATGTGAGCCTAGCGTTCAGAAAAACATATATACGTATGATATATAAATAAATGTTGACAAAACAGATAGAAAGACGAAAAATCATAAATATCATGTAAATTTCAAAATTTCTAATTTTACGTTAAATACGTTTCATATTGTGATTTTATATTAACAGTTCAATATATATATGTATACAAATATTCAAAACATGCAAATTGTATAAAAACATCAAAATACCAAAACAGATCTTACGTCCATGAAAACATGAAGTCCGAAAAACCATATCGAAAAACTACGAAAACTTCACTAGGCTAAAACATCTGAAAACATAAAAATATGAAGCATGTTAAAACATAAGAATCCAAATTATATAAAAATATAAGAACTAAATCGTGTAAAAAATATAAGAACCAATGACCGGTAGCTCACATACCGACTAATTAAAAGACCAACTTTGAAAAATGTCTTACCCATATTCCTGATAATTTTTTGCCAATATAGTACCATTCAAGACTCGTAGGCAGGCCATCTATATTACATTATAGATAGGATCAAACACCACTTTCTTTTTTCCACTGTAAGATGATAGATGTGCTCTTTAAATGCGCCTAATATGCTAAGACATATTCGAATATAAGCTGTCACTTCACTTACGATAGTTCACATTTGTCAAACGGAGCACCTTATGACACATATATAAAACTTTTCCACCATCTTAAAAATGTACAAATTAGATCATATCACAAAATAGAGTACTCATAAAAAAACTTGCATGAAAATAACATGCAAGGTCAAATGCTCAATATTTCATGAATTTCTTTATAATATCTCAATATCAGAACATAATCCTTCAAAATACCTAAGTGTTTGGTAAAAATCAACAAAATCTCAAAACATTTGGTAAAAACCAACAACCTCTTGGAATGTTCAATGAAATATACATACATGCAATAACAGTCGAAAAAAGGTGAAAAGGGCAATATTAATGTATGTTTGAGCAAAAATCGGAAGTAAAATCGAATGATTTAAAAAATAAACCAAAGAATGGACTTGCATATACTTGCCTTCAACCTTATATTTAGCAGATTTGGCATACAATGGTTCCAAAAACTCTTCCATTTTCCTTCTTTCTTCTTCTTCCTCTTTCTCCCTTCTCTTTCTCTCTCTTCTATCCTCTCTTTTTCCCGCATAATTGATGAAAATTGGGCAGAGAAGCCTTTTTATACCCAAATCGGCACGCAAGTGTCGGTTAGGCGCTATACTAAATCACATGCACACACAAGTATTGTATCATGCGCGACATATTTTGTCCAAACCACGCACAAGCGCCTTATAGGTGTCCATCAAGCGTAAATATTCTACTTAAAATGCGTACGAGCGCCCCATCATGCGCACCTCAAAACTTCTACGAGAATTGCACACATATGCTACATTTGCGCTAATCAAGCATAAATCCTGTTTCCCTAAAATTCAAATTTTTTAAAAAAGTTTTATTATACAATTATTTTCCATATTAATCTAATGCATTATTATGATGTCATAAATATAAATGGAAAATTAGGTGTTACAAACATTTTCATCCATGGACGAGGCTCATTCTAAGAAGTCTATGCCTAGACTTTAAAGCGTGCACATTTTGTCAATGCTCAAGGTGCATGCCTTAAATTCCTCATAAATTTTTTCCAAGAAAAACAAATTATTTCTTTTAAAATTAGCCTCTATATTAATTATTACTTTTAATCCTAACTGATTTTTATAAATTAGGATTTATAAAAATAAATAGTGATTGATTAGAAGAATAGATTGAGACTACTATAAGACTAATGAATTTGCATTTGATGATTTTTTGACAAAGGATCTTGTAGCTAAAATTATTGAAATAAGTGAAATTACATATTACATCAAATTGAGAAATAGTGTAATCTTAAATAATATGTCTCTAGTGGTATTCCATTAAAGTTTGCAAATGATGAATATTCAAATTCTGAAACACACCAAAGACGAAGAAGTTATTCAAACATATAAGTTAATGAAGGAGAAAAAGATAAACTTTTGTTCGATGATGGTAAATATTACTCACTACTATGAGTATTTTGAGAACAATATTTAAAGTTTGTTAATGAATTATTGTTCTTAAGCATTTCTAGTAATTTGTACTTATCAATAACCATCTTTTGTATTGCTAGTTAAACTATAAACTTATGATTACTGTTAAAAGTATTTTTTAGTATTTCTTATTTTATTATCTTTAACAATTAGAAGTCATTACAAAGATATCCTGTATACATATTTTATAATTGAGCGGCTAAGCTTGCATCTGTGACTAAGTCCCAAGATTCCTTTGCATCTTGATGCGCCTTTAACAATACCGTAAAGGTGACTTGTAATGATTACCTAGGAACCCTGGCTAGAATGAGGGTTATAGTAGGGGAGAATGATACCAGGATCACTAAAACATAGTCCAAGTGAAATCACTAAGAGATTTTCCAAGTGAAAATCCAATAATTTATTTTATATCAGAAGGCTAGGCTGCTTTCAGGGACTAGATGCGGGAAGGAAAGGTACCCAGAAGGGCCATGTAGTTCATGCAACCTGATCAAATCTTATTAACTTAAGATTTTCAGATTTTTTTTTCTTTTAATATATTCGATATCGATATATATTATCCGACACCAATACAATTATGACCAATATCGATATTTTCACACAAACTGTCTTCACTTCCACTAAACTGCAAAAGAACATTAGAAAAACATCATATTTCCCTTTAATGGAGTAAATGACATAGTTCACTTCAACGCAAAGGAACATTGTTCAGATCAAATCATATAACACGTGTACCCTTTTTTCGGCTTAGGAGAAGGAACCCAAGTTAATAATATTGTTTACTTGATTACCTTCACAAGGCGACTATTGACCATTGCAGCTCACACACACACACACACACACACAAGCACGCACGATGATGGCAGCCACTTATTCCAATCAAGGTTGGGATTTGACTGAAGTCATGAAACAGCAGGGAGGTTAATGAATAGGTGTTTTGCCCTGATTATTTATTTTTTAATTCAATAGTATTTTCTGGCATCTACAAATTAATTGCAATAAGTACTTTTAGAAGACAAAGGGTCTGTGAAAATTTCTTACCTCCACCACTGCCAAAAAAGTCAGAGCAGAAAGAACGGGGAAAATGTACAGATTATCTGGAGTTGTTAGATCAGTAAACCAAAATGCTCCACCACTTTTAAAGGAAGGAACTTTTTCCACCATGTTTGATATCTACAAAGTATCAGAATAGTATTTAATCAGTGACAGAACCACAATCATAAAGGAAATTTAGACACGCTGAAAATGCATCAAAAATGAAAAATGAAAAAGAAATTTGTTTTTTATCAACTTACAGCAAGGAAGAAACTGATGAAGATAGGACCTTGGATAAAGATCCCCTTCAATGGAGTAAATGGAGTAACCCCATATCTGTAGCATTAGATAAGATGTGAATCAACAAAAAGGAAGAATTACATGAGTGCAGAAAATCCAACAGTGAATCACTGAATGTGCCAGACAATAAATTTGAAAAGGAGATCACAAAATAAAAATTCATGCAAGAAGCACTGAAGGTAACTAGATAAGAACATATATACCAAAGAGTCATAAGAAAGACATCCAGTTAAAATGCAATTCATGCAATAGGCATAGCATATGCACAGTTTGATGGGGAATTTTCTAGTATTCTACAGCTACAAGTTATCCACAGATGCTGCAAATAGCCCCCCGCAAGCCCTAAACTACTTTTTTCTAATTCGCAAAAGCAAAGTAAATTACAAACAAAAGAAATTTCTGCTTGTACCAAAAACCAGTAACTTTTTGGGTTTTCTCTAAGCAAAGTCAGTCAATATGTTTGATCAAAAAAAGAAAAGAAAAGAAAATATATGTAGTGTATCACATCCACAGTTCAAAAATTTCAGGACTCATTGAGAAAATTTTACACCTTTCACCAGAATGCCTTGGTTTGCTGGTACTTAGCTATGATGAACAACTTTTCAAGCGGAATAACCTAGGCATCATGCAAAAGTGCTTGATTGTTAAGTCATGATTGATCTCGTTGATGATGTTAACAATTCCATTCTAAATTGTTTACCACAATACTCCCATTTGGAATAAACTTGAACTGTCTGTACAGCTATTTGTAATCTACTGTAGGGTACTTCCACACACATTTGTGATCTACTGCCATTTATTACATAATCGAGAGATAGTCATGTTGAATGAATCTTCATGTTGATGTCCAGAACACAATCCTACTAGTTCAGTTAAATATATTCAATTTTTCTTTCCTCAGCGTTCACTTCCAGCCTAGGTTAAAGATGTGCCTAAGCTCAGGGCATAAAGCCTAGCATATTAACAAACCTAAGCGAGGCTCATTCAAAAGATGCACACTAAGGCTCTAAGGTGCTCGCCTTATGTTGAGTTCAAGGTGCACACTTTTAGCACCTTGTAGATATCTTTACAAAAATTAGATTTTCTTTTAAAATTAACCATTATATTTAATTGTTACTTTTAATACTATCATGTGCTTATAAAATTGGGATTAATAAAAGTAGAGTGACTAATTAGAAGGATGGATAGATATTATTATAAGAATAATAAATTTGCATTTGATAATGATTTTTTCACAAATGGTCCTTGCAACTAAAATTGTCGGATTAAGCAAAGCTACACGTCGCACTAAATTGAAAAATAGTGTCAACTTTTAAAAATGTGTTCCTCTAATGCTAGTCCATTGAAATTTAAAAATAATAAAGATTTTAACTTAATCATTCAAACTTATTAGCGAATGAACGTGATGGGTACAGATACCCATGATCCATTCGGAAGATCCATTCTCATGGGATTGGGCCCTAATGCCACGGAGACCCAGTAGGCCCAAAAGGTCCAGACGGCAAAGCCAACTCGTGCGGAATGGTGGACTCAAAGTCCACTCAGGCCCTTGGGCGCATCAGCAGACCTCGGATGTCACACACGCCTGCAAAATCAGCGTGGCAAAGATTTGGTGACTGATCTTATCAAACTGCAGAAAGAACGATGGCCTGTAGGACACGCCCGATCACTACAAAAGTGACATCACGTAAAGTTAGCTGACATGCACGCAACCTCCCTGGCTCAATGAACTAGATTGATGAAGTTGGTGACAGACTTTCCTACACACGCTAGCGCCATGTGGACTACCCATAACTGATCTCTCAAACACTATAAATACATTTATTATGTACCTACCAAAGGGATCGATCCCTGAGCATTCAACATTCCAAGAAGCCCAAGGAGCCAATTTGACCCAAGAGGCTAAATTGGCCTCAGAGGCCCAGGGACCTAAGCACTCATCCCCAAAGAACACCATCAATAAACGACTGTGTAAATAGCTAGGTAAGGCGAAATGTATCATCCCATGCGCTTGTAACACGTTTTATTGACATAATAAAATTCCTTCTAACTCATTTATTGTCTTGCATTTCATTTAATGATTGCATGCCATCTCATTAATCTACAAGGCCTAGGCTGCCCTTAAATCAAGTGAAAGCAACCCTTTCACTTGCTCTAAAACTCGGTTGTGTCTAAGTGGCCCATGAGGTCGAATCTAAAACTCGACTGTGTCTCAGCAGCCCAAGAGGTCGAATCTAAAACTCGACTGTGTCTCAGCAGCCCAAGAGGTCGAATCTAAAACTCGGCTATATCCAAACGGCCCGAAAGGTCGAACTTAAACTCGACCGTGTCCGAGCAATCCAAGAGGTCGAACTTAAAGTTTGGCCACAATACCAAGCAACTCTGGAGGTTGAACTTCAAAACTTAAGGGGCTTAAAACAGTATGCACGCGACGACCTTAGAGGTAACGACTTCAGCCTAAGATGGTCAAAAGATTCAGACATTAAACTAGTATAAAACTAAATTTCTTTAACGGCATGTCATAAAAGAAGTCTGAACAAGACAAACAAAGTGTTTGCACCAAAGCAATGTGAATCTATTTCATATAAGCAATACATGTACAATAGTAAAAAAAAAGTGTGTACAACAAAACATGTCAAGGAGCTGAGGTCCCCGGCCGCTCTGAAGATCTTGACTGCCCGAAGGACTCTGGGCAACTAGATGACCTTGGTTGTGAAGACCCAGTATACCTCCAACTTGGTGGGAGACCAACCAAGTCATCCTTACGCAGAGCACTGAACTTTTGAGACTTTCAGTCTGAGTAAGATGTCCGGGGAATTTTGACGTCAATTTGCTTGCCAGAATATCCAAGGAATTTTTGGTTCTGGGCATTGTTGGGCATTTCTTAGTGATAGCCATCTTTGCATATTTGTCTGAGACCCAAAGATGTCCTCGGGCATTATCGACGCCAAAGGTTTAGACGAAAGCGTGCCTGAGAACTCCCTCCAAGCCTGAGATGCTGGCCTTTGCCACCACTAGGGCCATTAAAGCTCAATAAATGAGTATTAATGGGATTGACGTTGCCTTGAGAACGTAAGGCCTACTAACTCTGGCAGCGTACGGGAGGCTGACACGTAACTAGGGCAATGATAGGGGCGCACCTCTTTGATTTTCTACCGTTTTCAAATATCATTTTTGCCTCCACTTTTCCTTACGCAACCTGAGGTTTTCCACTTTGGCATGGGGACTAGTGATAGGTATTAATACCCAGGACCCATTCAGAAGGCCCGAAAATTGGGCCCACTGTCCTAGAGGTCCACAAGGCTGATTTAATCCCAGGGACAAAATTGGCACCAAAGGCCCGAGGATTTGGACCTGCGTCCCAAGAGGTCCAAAAGGATAATTTGGCAAGGAGGCCCGAGGATGCAAGTCCACATTCCAAGAGGCCTAAGGGGCCGATTTAATCCGAGAGATTAAGATAGCCTTAGAAGCCCAGGGGCTTGGGCCGGCGTCCCAAGAAGCCCAAAGAGCTGAGTTGACCCGAG
>JAOVVI020006391.1:0-15658 GCA_028571085.2 Nepenthes alata | reverse complement strand
AAATATAATAGCTTTTGAGAAACCTGCAGCAGCAGATCTATGTGTTTAATTAATTGTAAGTGTACGTGTTTTGCATGTTTAATGAGATTCAATCAAATTTATTTGTTATTTTTCATATTTTTTTTTTATAATTTAAATTTAAAGTCACAAATTTATAGTGCAACATTCTACACCTCCTTGCATTTTTTCTTTTTTTTTTTTTTGGAGATAAATTCAGGTATTTTTTCAAATTTGTAGCTTTTTATCATTTTAAGAATCCAGCTTAATTGATCAAAAAAAATTATAAAAATTAAGACAATTCATCAAAATGAATATATATATATATATATAAAGTTAAAATAAAAATATTTTTATGAATTGATGAATATTAAATCAAATAAGTATTTATTTTACTTACTTTTCTTTACCTCAAATAAGTATTAAAACAAAGTATAATGTTACTTATATGACTTTAATCGATATATATTTTACTACAACAATCCAAACGATCTCACTGACAAAGGTATCGATGGTTTGAAGAGAGCATACCACATCTCAGGCACACGGTTCTTAATCAAGTCCATTTCATATCCTAAATTTATTACAGAGATCGATGGCAATTAAGAAACCTTGTCATAATAATAGAATTATCATCTTACAATCGAATTGTTATGAATTCATATCGTAAAAATAGTTAAAAGACCATGCATATAGCTAGAAATTCGTAAACTGAACTGCTTTGGATGGGAGTCCATGCAAGTTTGGGAATCCAGAAAACATGCTTCAGAAACACCTTCCCCATGCACGTTATATTTCAATCTGACTAAATTACCATTGTGAACATATAAATTACAAAATTTGAGGGAGAAGAAAAATAATCCCCCACTGCTAAAATGAATCCTCCATTGCTTGCTAATGTACAAACTCCAAAACAGTTTTGACTGCCTTCGGTGTCGTGTCTTTCTTTTCTCATCGGATGTGTCCCATAATCAATGTCATGGTTCCCGGCTGTTCACCCGACTGCGAAGCTCGAGCATCTCTTGATGGTTTGGATCGACAGAGAGAGCGGCCCGGCAGTCTCGTAAAGCACCCATGACGTCGCCGATGTGCTCGTGAAATGCTGCGCGCAGGTGTAGAAGATGCACATCTGCTTTGAAGGCGATGGCCCTTGACAGTTCTGCAATAGCTTCCTTCTCTTTATGGCTGTCCATTAGAACTGGCCATGCCAAAAAAAAGAATGAGAAAAACCAGATGAACACAAATTTTGATAGAGATTAATGCAAGTATTCTGAGCACCTAATGACGCAGAAAGGTGACGTAGCAGAATGAAACTAACCAATGATCTTTACGGTAATAAATCGCGACCCTAGATGCTTCTAGAGTGGGTGAAGAGCAAGGAGACAAATCCTCAGTGAATAGGTAATTAGTCAATCGTTCAAAAGCATCATTCATTCGTTGTTGAAATACTAGAAACAATCTGATTTTAGGTTATCCCAAAATCGTGATGCAAATAAACTTTCTGAAACCAACTCATAAAACCTTCATAAATTAATTCAACACAGCCCCCCCGAAATAGGAAAAGAGGCTACAGAGTTTGATAAAGAAAATTGAATAAATGTAGCCTTGTTTGAAAAAGAGGCCATTGCCACATCGAAGCTCCTCTTGAAACTTTCTGTTGATAGGCTAGAGCTCCGGCTGTTCATTTCGGATAATAAATTATTAATTTTGAAAATTAGGCAATCCAAAATATTAAGGCTAAAGCTTCCAACAACTTCGTGAAAAAGACCTACTTCAACGGTAATATTCTGCAGAGTTCTAGCCAAGATCAAACTGGCACTAAACAATCAGCCTAGTGAGCTCGGGCCAATAACATCATATTGATGTTAAAAGAATTAATTTAGTATGGTTACGTTCTTTGACTATCATCATCATCCACCATGCCCTATGCATTATCATTCAATAGCAATAGGATCATTGAGCTGCGCGAGGATGAGTTTGGTACAACAGTAAGGTTGTTCAATATCTCCATAATGTGGCGTATGGCTGTGTATATCTAAAACTTAGCAACAATTCAAGAAGCTTCGTACAATGAGCCACCACTTTTGCCTAGAGAGCACATACAAATGTAAGTGGGCATCGAAAGCTATCAGAGTCCTCTTGCTTTCTAGTACTCTTATGTTATTCATTGTCAGAATTTCATCTTGACAATTATGAGTCCAGCATATTATAATAGATTGTAATAATCGTAACTGTTCGAATTGGTAGAAAGAAGTTCTCACCATTAGCAATATAATGGACAATAAATAATGGAATGACCCTAACAGGATTTCATGGGAACCAACCATCAATTTCTACCAAAAGAGTCCACACATCCAGATTAGAACTAACCTGCCATAAGAAGCACCTATCATAACTACTTTGATGTATGCAATTGGGAGAAAGGGGGTAGAAAATACCTGCAGCTCGATAACGATAGGGATAAACCCGAAGTGGGTCTAATTGGGTAACCATCTCTAGATCAGCCTTGGCCAAATCACGTTCACAGTATTCGGACCTTTTCTCGTAGGCAGATGCATTGTTCTGGGCCTTTTCAATTAGCTTTGTCATTTCCTCATAAGCAGCTGCCCTGTCGTTTCTATGAAAATGCACCCGAGCAAGGCCCTGATGAGCTCGGGTGTGCCGGATCTTGAGGGCATTAATGTAACAGCCAGCTGCTAAGTCCAATTTCTCGTAGTCGACGTACACACTCCCAAGATTGTTCAGAGCCTGTTGTATGAGAAAGCTATCTTCTGAGCATTTTGGAATATCCACAACATTGAATATAAAAGAATTGCATCATTGAAAAGAGGAAAAAAAAAAAGGATGACATTGGATTTTATGAGCTAGATTGGCGTGAGTTGCAGGCCACATGCCAGAAGATTCCAAGTGTGTATGCCAATATAAGAAAAAAAAAAACTATTGCCTAGAAACCCTGTCAAAAGGAAAAGGAATATATTTACTTTTGAATGTACTTTATATTATTGTTGTATGTGAGCCAAGTGGGCAAAAGGAAGTCGACACAAGGCAGTTCTTCCTCTTAATGGAGCAGCCCTGCATTTTCCTCATTATGTATCATTAATCAATGGTCCAAACGGGAAATTTGCCCTGGAACTAAAAAAACTAATCAGTAAGCTAACAGTCAAAAAAGGCTAGAAAACTGGGATCTCTCTCCCAAATTAGGGGCACAAGGGATACTCTATGAATGTCGATCAATGTCTTTCACACTAGAATTCTCACTTTTTGAAATCTCACGGCCTAGAATGACAAGTTAAAAAAAAAAACAGAGAAAGGGAATAACTCATATTACAGCACACAGTATTTTGAACCTCACCTTCTAGGTTGATAATTTTTTGATTATTTTAGAACATTGATAAAGATTTTATTTTTTAGCACGGATGGGTTGCAGGAGAGTTTTAGTATATTTCGATTGGTTTTCAATGGACAGTCTATCTCCATTGCAAAGGAAGATCAATGTTTGTGAATGACAAACCAAACCTTTATAATCTAGTAATTGGCCCAGAAAGCCGGGCTTTAATCTGTCAACATAGCAAAATCTTATCTCAGAAATGTCCATTCTCTTGTACTTGTTTTCTGTTCAACACTCGTGTTTAAGTCAGTCCTTTCATACTAACCTCTCCCCCTCCCATAGAAATCTGATTGGACTAATTACTCCTAAATACTGCCTGCATCCTCCCAACAACACAATTATCTACAAGTCACTCGCCAATTCTAATCTTAAAATTAGCTTTCCCTTTTTCTCCTGGGAATTTTAGCCAATTAATCGGTGTGTTTCCAGTATATCCCATGGTCCCACCACTTGTTTACTTAGGATGCATTAATTTGTCAACTAAGCTTTGTCATACCACCTAATGATTATTGCCTAGATGTTATCATATGCAATTGAGGTCATGTATACCGACATATGTGGTCCTCTCAAGGTTAAAACACTCAGGGGAGCACTCTATTTCATAACAGTAGTTAATGATTATTCTAGGAAATTGCCGGAGTATTTCCTGAAAATGAAGGATCAAGCTCCTGATATCATCGTGCAACTTAATGCCTTAGTTGAAAGGCAAACGGAGAAAAAGCTGAAGTGTGTTGAGAGTGACAATGAAAGAGAATACATCGAAACATTTGATACATATTGTTGGTCACACAGAATACAAAACCAAAAGACTTTACTGAAAACACCTCAGCTCAATGGTGTGGCCAACAGAATGAATTGAACGTTGACTAAAAGAGTCTGCTATGTATTTTAGGAGGCAAGGCTCCTCAGTTTGTTTCGGGAGCAAGCCTTAAATATAGTGGCTCACGTAATAAACCTCTCACCTAGTGTCCCTCTAAATGATAATGTGCTAGACAAGGTGTGGTTCAAGAAGAAGGTCTCCTACGACCACTTACACATATTCGGATACAAGTCCTTCGTCCACATTCCAAAGGACGAGAAGCTCCAAACTTGAGGCAAAGATGAGACAATGCATCTTTCTCGGTTACGAGGAAAAGATGAATTTGGCTGTCAGTTCTATAATCCGAATGAAAAGAAACTTGTGATGTTAAAAGATGTGGTGTTCGTAGAAGATAAGGCCATCAAAAATATCAGCAAAGTAGAGAAGGTGATCTCCAACAAAGACAACAATTGGCTTTTACAATATGAATCTTAAATATTTGACACCGATGTCGATTCAAGCTAAAGATGATGCTCAAGGTGATCTTAAAGGCAATGGAGACCATGAGATTTTCACTATTGATTGGGCGGGTGATGATGATGAGACGCATGCTGATGCTCATCATGAAATTCTTGGACTTACACCAACCATTCGACTCTGAAGATCCATAAGACATTGACAACCCTTTTCTCACTTATTAGCTAAAGAGTATGCATTATTTATCGATAGCGAAGAACTCGAATATTTTGATAAAAAAACGGAGGATGGATACAAGACAGAGTAGATAAAAGCCATATAAGATGAGATAAAGTCATTGCAGGAAGATCTCACTTTTGAGCCGACCAAGTTGCTTAACGCAAGCGAGTTTTAAAGAGCAAGTGGATTTTCCGCTTGAAATCTGATGAGAACAATTCAACAACCAAGGTATAAGGCGAAATTGATTATAAAAAGGTTTAGCCAACAGAAGGACGTCGATTTTGAAGAAAATTTTGCTCCCATTGTGAAGATGTCTTCCATTAGGATTGTTCTCGATTTAGCCGCGACCTTCAATCTAGAAATTAAACAATTAGGTGTACAAATAGATTTCCTTCATGGCGATCTTGAAGAGGAAATCCACATGGAGCAACCACAGAGATTTTGAACTAAGAGGAAGGAACATTCAGTATGCCGGTTAAAGAAGAGCCTTTATGGTTAAAATAAGCACTTAGATAATGATATAAGAGTTTGAGTCAATGATGGTGAGTTAGGACTATCGGAAGACAATTTCGAACCATTATATTTTCATTCAAAGGTTCCCGGAAGAAAGCTTTATTATTCTCCTACTTTATGTGAATAACACGCTCATTGTGGGGTGGAATACCTCCCGAATCGCTGAGTTAAAGAAACAACTTGGGAACTCTTTTGCCATGGAAGATTTGGGCTATCGAAGCAAATTTTTGGTATAAAAGTCTTATATGATCAAAAAATAAATAAGCATTGGATGTCCCAAGAAAGCTACATTGAAAAGGTACTTCAACATGAAGAAGTCCAAAACGGTGAATACTCCACTTGCCAATCACTTCAAACTGAATACTTGACAAAATCATTATATTAATGATGAGAAAGCCAACATGAGGCACGTTCCTTACTCCTCAACCATTGGCAGTTTGATGTATGCAATATTGTGCACAAGATCGGATATAATTCATACGGTTAGAACAGTCAGCTCATTCCTTTTCAATCCCGAAAAGAAATATTGGTCCGCAATAAAACGAATACTGAAGTATATTTAGGAAACTTCCAAGATATGTCTATACTTCAAAAATTGCAAGTCACTTCTGGTCAGGTATGCTAATGCAAACATGGCAAGAAACATTAATTCTCAATCTAGTTATGCTTGCAGGAAGAGCTATATCTTGGCGGAAAATGTTGCAAAAATGTATTAGCCTCCCTACCACTAAAGCTGAATACATTGTAAGGACATAAGGAAATTTCATGGATTAGGAAGTTTATCTGGGAAATCAGTTTTAAATAAGAGCGGTATGTGGTATTTTATGATAATCAGAGTCATTGACCTTTGCAGAACTCAGTGTTTCATTCTAGATCAAAACATATTGATATTTGATATCATTTGGTGGAAAATATTATTGACTTGGAGTTACTGATACTTAATAAAGTTAACATCGAATAAAATGGGTTAGGTATGATAATAAAGGTGTTGCAAAGAAAACAGTTTGAAACTTGACGAATGACATCTAAGATGCAAAGTCCTGATGGGAAGTCCCACTCCCATTGGCATGCCATCCAGTGACAAGCTAGATGTTGCATAAAATTTGGCTCAATTGGAGAAAATTTTCAAGTGGTGCATAATAAGCGCCTAAACTAAGTATAAGCATAGTTTATTCAAAATAGCTGCGTCAGATGCACGCTTAAGAGGCATGCGCCTAATGCACTCTTAAAAAGTGCTCATATGCCATTTGTCTAGCAAGTTTGCTCTTAATCTGCGCTTGAAGGGCATTTGTGTGCCGATACCGCTATAAATTGCCCTGATGCGATTTCAGCGCATTCATTGCAGTCCTTTTGAGTTCTTGAGTGCCAACACTATGAGAAAAAGAATAGAAAGAGAGAGAAAAGAAAAAAAAGAAGATTTACTGATCCGTTTGAATTCAGTATCATATTCTATCCTCCACCGACCTTGAGTATGCTATTCTTATTATTGCAAATGGTATTTTACTAGTAATTTTTCTTCTCGTTCGTCTTATATTATCTATTACTCGAGTTTATCATTACAAGGTTATATATCATTAAACTTGTTACAGATTTTTATAACCAAAACTCATTGTACAATGGATATTTTTTGGATTTATAGTCCTGTGGCTTATTCCCTCATTACTAAATGGGTTTTTTACATAAAATATTGTGCCTCATTATTTGTGATTGTTATTTCTCATTATGCATTATAATTTCATCTTCTTACGGGTTCAAACAAGGGTTTGAAAATGATCTTCAAAGATATTAGTTCGCGTCTTTATAAACAAAACTTTGATATTCAAAACCTAACATTATGAAAAAGGTTTGGGAATATCCTTCAAACACCCTCGGACGATATGGCGTCCACTCCTTCCATATCAGTAGGCTCATTTAAGAATAAATAGAAGGTTAAGATGTCATTGAAGAATAATTACGTTGAAGATAGCCATGTAACATCACTCTAAATTCAAGGTTTTACCAAGAGAGAAACAAATTTTTCCCTCACTTTTAAAATACTTTCCTACTACTATTTTTTTTTTCTTTTGGTACTCAATTTCAGGATATATGAAATTGATATATGAAATTTTTTTTCTTTTGATATATGAAAATAAATCATATACAACTGAGAGGTACACGATTTTCAGGATAGCACTAATGTTTTCAACTTCATCCAAATATCAGGTTTATAGTTGATGGGGCATCTGATTTATTAAGAAGCACTCTCCACAGAGAATGAAAAGCAATTCAATTACCTTAGAAAAAGGCCAAAAAAATTTACCTTACAAAAACTCTAATCTAAACAATTCAATTATCTTATAGAAAAGATGTGGACAAATTTACCATCTTTCAAAATTGCAGCCTCTCTGACCCTTATTTAGACGCATCAGTAAGCAATTAAGACAAGCTAAATATCTCTTAGAGACAGTATCTCAAAGGGGTTAGGAACGACGTAGAAGCAAAGAAAATGTCTGAGTAACCATTTGAACATAGACTTCAATAATATAAAAGCCATCAAACGTCAAATTTATCAGGAGTCGTGACAGGGAAACCATACCTGACCTTTGCGGAGCCCGTCAGAAGGGCATTTCAAGGAATCTTCAAGAAGTGAAATAACAGTTGAAGAACAAGATGGGTCCGGGCAAGAGTCAGCCAATGCATAGGCTTTCAAGAAGAAAGCTTCGAAAGATCTTTTTAGCTTGATGGACTCTTCTGCCTTCTGAAGCCCCTCCGCACAATGCCCTATATCATACAAAATCCATCCCTCATAAACCAGCCGCTCGTCCTCACTTGCTGCATGCTGACGGGCCAACCGTAAACTTCTCATGGCTGCTTCTGGACAATTTAACCTGATTGAGTACACCATCAGATTTATGTAACCCATGAATATATCTTCCCATGATAAGTAAAGTTCTAGTTGAGATTGGCATAGTTATAAGTTCAAAACTCAGCAGCACCGACTCTTTTCTCATGCTAGTGCATTGGTGTCTAACACTTGACCCCCACTCTCTAATTTGTGTCAGATTATTGTATTATTTTTTTCCTTTTGACTTCAACACATTCTCACACGTTTTGTATTACACTATTTTGTAATTTTTAGGGAAAAAATGCAGTCATTATAAACTAAAAAAATGGGAACCATTTGGGGATTTGGAAATACCTACATTCTTTTTTATATATTGACTCCTTTGTATATTGTTTCTTTCTCTAAATTTTTCTTAGATGATGAATCAAGCAATATGCATTTTTATTAATAATTTACTATAAAGTAGTGATATTGATCAATTATATTCTCATATTTCTAAATAATTAAGAATTTCTGGAAACATGTCATTAGCATCCTCGTTTTTTAAAAAACTAATGTGTCAACATGGCAATGTCTCATTTTAGTGTCCATGCTTATTAGTTTCAGAATCCAAATTCATTAGCTAGCAATTATTCCATGTGATGAGAGATATTAGCTAATATAGAGCATCACCACCCTTCCTTCTCCATTTGGGATCACCTGGAGGGGGGGTGTATGTGAAGCACTAAGTTGTAAATTATATTACTCAGATGGAATTTGGACATGAAAACTCCAAAACCACAAATGCAGGAATCTAGTTAGTATGAGATTGATTCTAAAAGAGTAAGCATGCTCCATATATGCACTTAACCAAGAAAAGAGCATAAAGAACATAATGATTTTAGCATATTGGAGGTGGGATAAATCTTCCTTATGGTAGCTTGTGAGAACACTAAACTTCTCCTTAGTCCACAAAAATTGAGCAGACTGTTCTGTTTTCTCCATATATAAGTGGTGCTGTTACCTTCTCATATACTTCCAAGTTATACTGTTTGTTTCATGTGAATGGAAAAATTAAGAAGGTGCAGCACAGGAATTTTTTTATCTATTACAGTACAGATAGTAAAGTACAATATCAATTATGGTTGTGCATCCAGGACATCTGTTCAATATATTATTGGGAGGCCGTTCATTGAACAAGAGTGTCCGAAAGTATATCTTAAGTGAACTGATTATAAAGAGAGAGAAAAGATTTAATGCTTTGCAATTCAGATAAACAAGGACAAACTGTGACACAGAAAAAGGGAAGACAAGCATGAGTAACATTGAGTCTTTTTTACAAATATGAGGTGTTGTGTAGAAAAAAGCAGTAGATTATCACCATCTAGCCGTAGAAATGATTACCACACTGTACCCTACTTACAAGAGTATCCAAAACATTCAAGGAAAAAGAAGCATGCATAGTGTATCCTAAAATTCAAAAATGACATGAAAATATGAAACAAAATTCATGAGATGCAGTTATACATGGCATATTTAATAAATGGTTCCAATAACTACATATCATATATATGACAAATCCTAGAGAATAACCACAAAAACAGTGTGCAAAGCATATATCTTCAAGTAAATTTGGTTCCCAAGAAATTTCAAAATTCTCCATTTTCATTTACTCTTGTTTAGGAAATTGAAGATCTTCCACCTACCTCAGTAGAAGCAACGACTGCCTGAAATATAGAACACCTTTTGCCGCATCAGATTCAAGCATCTGGTAGATAACAGATAAGGATCCAATATCATCAACGGCAGACCACCGATCATACAACTGCAACCAGCAGTCTGCGGTTGACCAGGCCTCGACATGTTCATGCACCAGCATGCGGAGTTGGGATGCTGCGACTCGTCCCTCAAACATTCGATAATCAGGGGAAAGTGTAAGGATTGCTTGAATATCACAGAAGGCTTCTTGGTAGTTCTCCATAGCTAAATAGAGGCAAAATCGAAGTTCCAAACATTCTAATGCCAATTTAAAACCAAGGACGCGATTAATTTCTAAGAGGGCAGCTTCAGCCTCTTGTTTCCTCATCAACGATGCAGCCCTCCACATGTATGGGTAAGTTAATGTGGGGTCCAATTCTGTTGATTTGCTAAGGTCTTCCCACTTCTTAGCACCATCACAGTAGAGGGACCTCTCTTGATACATCCATCCAAGTGGGGTAGAGGATGAAATCACAGAACTAAGCTTCTCATAAGCGGAATTTTTGTGGCCCCTAATGTAACTTAATCTAGCCAACCCGGCAAATGAATAAACATGGCCTGCATTTACAGCTTCTCCAAAGTGCCGCGCAGCGTCATCATACTCTTTCCTCAGAAGCCTTACACAGCCAAATTGATGGAAAGCTAGCATTCTCTGTCGATTGTCTTTGGCAGACTGTAGCAACTGTTCCAAGAAGCAGATAGTTTTATCTGACTGAGGGTCAAGGCTCATAGCAACTTCACTCAACAAACAGAAGAGCGAGAATGAGGCCGGCCCAACCATGATGGATCTCTCTTGTTCATTAGATTTGCCTAAGATTTTCACCACCCTACAGTCATTTAAACTGTCAGGAAGTTCGTGTAAGAAAACTTGCAAGCATGAGGCTGCAAGGATAGGAGAGTTCTCTTCAATTGCATATTCAATTAGCTCTATTGCATCCGGTATGGAGGAAACCAATGATGCAAGTTTCCTGTCACAAGCATCTTTCAACCTTTCACAGCAGAATTTATTAGCAAATGCCAAAATTTCTAGTAATACATTTGGAGGTACTACAGATAAACAGCCAGTCAGACTGAATTCACTAATTGCTCTCATACCCACCGGGGAAATATAGTTTTCAGATAAATCTATTTCCTCGCAATGCGACTCTGTAAAGCAACCATTAAGCATTGCATTAAATGGAGCTGAAAGACCTGCTATCTTCCACCTGTCACATTGTACTTTCTCATTTCCAATCCGGAAAATTACACTTTTGAAGGTTTGGCTGCTGCTTATTGGCATATCTTCAGAAGATTGTGAACTTAAATCAATAGGAAGCTCAGTAGCAACATCTACTGGCCCAAACTCTGGTGAACATTTACTGCAGGAGGCAAGCAAGTCAAATATGAGATCTTCTCCTTTCTTCTCATATTTCAACCACGACCCAAATATAATCTTCTCATGAACACTGCTTGCGTTCAACCAGGCCAATCGAAGACTTCTATGCATGAGTTTGGCCTCCCCAAGGCCCCTAAATACCTGAAATTGTAGCAAATACAAATTTGACTGCTCGTGTAGAGGACAATTTTCAAGTTCTTCATGAATTTGAGCTAAGACTTCCACATAATCATGAGGTTTAAAGTATGGAAGAACTGGCGGCTCCGGCACCTTGATTAGAGACCCTCTACCAATATCAACCAAAACAACCACTCAGGATTCTGTAATAACAATAATACAGTTCATGAAAATTTAGAGACACATAAATGACGTTACGACTTACATGGAAGAAGAGGCCTGGGTTGATGATTTGGAGATTTTCCTTCTTTCAAGTTGGAGCCATGACTGTGGGCATGGAACGTTGAGGTGTGTTTCTCTATGAGGTTCAGAATGAAATGAAGTCCTCATGGAACATATGAGACGAAGCAAGTCCCAGATATCCACAATAAACAGATGTGAATCTCCTCAACTCTTTGAAGAACAAATTAATTTCAGATGGGACATACATACAAAAAAAAAAGCAAAAAGAAGGGGCAGAATAAACAAAATTGACTGTTTCTATTACTCACAAATTCACTTCTTCAGATATAGGATTTGAAAATCCCCACTAAGAAACAGGACAACATGCCAAAATCAACTAAAAAAGCCTAAGAACACCAAAATCAAAAAGGGATATCTGATAAATCCCAACAAAAAAGGGTTTTGTTCGTTGACAAAGTAACCTACTGTTGCGCTATGGTACTTGGATATGTTCTTTTGCAAAAATTTTGCAATTTTCAGACAAAATAATAGGGGGCATACTGAATATTCTCTAGTTTCTCCTAAAACTTTATAAAGCATTCGGTGCACCTGGCTATGAAGCCAAGAACAGAGCAGAAAGGGCCGAAATCCCTACCTGAAACACTGCCAAACAACCAACGAAACCATCCCAAAATTTTCCAGTAACAGAAACAATCACCTAAACCAACAAGAGCTCTAGAGGGAGAGAGGAGAGAGAAAAAGAAGTAGATACAAAGAGAACCTTTTGCTGCTGAGTAAAGTTGCTAAGATGGAGCCAAGGTGAAAATTTTCAAACAAACCCACTAATCTTCTGGGTTCAATTCGGAGACCTAATCCGAAACTCGGGAAATGGGTTTCAATGGCGTGAGTTCAAAGTAACGGAATCCGAAGGAAATTCCAGACTTTCTCTAACGAAAGTTTGGCAGAAAGAAAAAGCCTAATTTTCCCTTTCTTCCACTTCTATTCTTTTCCTTTTTCTATACTCACAAGGGTGAAACACTGCAGGCCACTACATTGTGAGTACAAATGTAATAATATTTTTATTCAATCGATGACAATATTGGAAACCGAGAAACGATACTAAATTAGAGTGAAATTATTGAAAATTTTCAATGGTGAGCATTCAACTGCCAACAACTCGTTTGAATAAAGTCATGCGGTTTTGGTAGTGGAGCCAGGCTGGTCCCTCATTACAAGATCTTATCGTCATCACGCTTAATTAATCTTCACTTTCAGATGCTCGTTTGAATTCGAATAAAGAGAAAGGATAAAGATATCCTACTGTTTATAAGATTTCTGACAATTTTTACTTAAATTTTTAGTTGTAAAAACCGAGTAAAAGACATGATTTAGTAATTATTGTAAATTTTGTTATGAAAAAAAATCAAAAACCTGGAGGCTAATTTAATTAATTGTGTTAAATAAATGCCAAATAAAACTAGTTCAATTGGTTGAAATCCCAGCCCACCAAACTATTCAAGAGCATGCTTCATTAAAAACTTGTCACTTTGCGTCGAACATTAATCAATTCCTCTATTTTTGTCAATTTTACTGACAAATTTTAAAAAACATAAATACCCTTCTGAACGTGATATACGTATAATTTTAAAAAAAGAGAGAGAAATCCTACTTAGTGCCAACCCTACTTAGCACCGCCACCCCGCCTCTCCCTTCCTTTCTGTTTTATTCAACGGAGGAGTCTTCCTCCTGCAAAGGCAAAAAGGATGAAGGAGAGGAAGCAACGGCTGGGATATAATATTTAAAAAAAAGAAAAACAAAATTTGTTTCAATAATATTTGATATTTAATCATCACAAAACTTCTTTAAAATATTTTTCCACATTTTTATAATATTTGGGTTTTTTTTTTTGGAAATTAATGTTTGGAGTTGTTTTATTATTTCCCCAAAAAACAAAAATGCCAGCGTTTTATTAGTGCATCATTAAAGTTAAGTTACTGCTAGGATAGGGCTCATAGTATAAAACCTCAATAAAGTTTCTCATTTATTATTTTAAGATTATAGAATTAAACAATGAAATTAATATATTTTTAATATAATAAAAATGTTCAGATTTTAAAATATCTCACACTCGAGCTAGTGGGGGCGAAAGAAGATGCCGACGGAGCTATTGCTCAGTCGGCGCTTCCTTTCAGTCGCAGAACGAAGAAGCCTGGAGACACCGTGTGTCCAAACATCGTACTCTTGCTGATTCTTGCACTCGAACTCTATGACCCGTTGAGTCACCGTCTTCAGTCCGAAGTAGCGCCGCTTCTCTCCTCCCTCCGCCACACACCTCTCCGGCCACGGCGGCATGTCTTTCAGGACCTCGAGCAGCACCTCTGCCAAGCAAAACAGACAACAGAGAATGAAAAGGGCAGAGAGAAAAGGAGAAGGAAAGACGATTCTTTTAAAAACGAATTTTTGTATTAAGTTAATTAAAAAATAAATATTTTTTTAATTAAAAATTTAATGTAAGAAAAATATATAGACAATATTTTATAAAAAATTTAATAATTATTAAAATTATAAAATTTTAAGAATTTTTTAGGTATAAAATAAATTAATAAATTAAAATTTAATAAACTAATAAATCAAATATTATTAAACTAATAAATCAAATATCTAATATGCAAATATCAATTATGCCTGACCTATTCCACTGGTACAAAAACTCAAAATTATTAAAAGTGTGTTTGGACCTAACAAAATTTATATAAATATAAATTAATTAAAAAATTAAAAGAAAATTAAATTACATTTTTTTCAATATAAATCTTTCTTTATCAATTTTTTTTAAATAATTTTCTATCAATTCTGATGGGTAGTGAATCACACTGCGTAGTTAAGAAACCCGTTCCCATGAAATGGGTTCAAGTTCCCAGCTAACACGGTCCAAAGAGCTGATTTGGCTGAGTAAGCCCAAAAGGCACTGAGGCGAGAGAACATTGCACTAAAAATCCGAGGATTTGATGATAGCCGAAGACCTTGTGGAAGGACGATGGTTCTGGGAAGTGTCCAACAACATAAGTACAAAAATGTAAACTCAAAACGACCAATGACACTAACTAAGAGGGTTGACTTTTGTAAAGCCACGCGCAATCTCTACAACACGTGATCTTCACAAGATATGATCATTTGTAGAGCAAGTGCAATCTCTGCAAAAGTAACGTCTCACATAACAAGCCTACATGTACGCAACGTTTTTGACGCCTCAAGATGGATTTGCAGGGTTGGTGGCATTATCCACCGCACATGTCAGCTCCACGTGAGTGCTCCACATAGGAGGACTCAAACAACTATATATGCATTTACTGTGTACCTAACACACACCTACCTTTACGCTCACATAGAGAGAGGAAAAAGGCGCACAAGTTGCGTAACTGAGAGAACTCATGTAACAGTTAGAGTGATCCTTGAGAATCACCAGTTACCTCACAATCTCCATCCTTTGTACTCAAAAGTCTGAATAGTAAAATTATTAATGGATTCGGAGTCTCGTAATTTTTTTCTCTCATTTCGAAGAGAATTTTTCCCATAAAAATACCGTATATCACTATCCCCTCTCTTTCTTTTACTTAAAAAACTATCTTTGTGTTGCTCTACATTTGGATCCCCGTCTGTACAGAAATCAAGATCCGAGGATGCAACATTTGGCACTGTCTGTGAGAACCGACTAAAAGTTTGGTTAGCACAGTTTTTAAAAACTGAAACATGGTGAACACGAGAACACAAACTAGTACCCCGATCAGATATGCTACTTCATGTGACAATGCCTATCATGTGTGTGTTAGGATAGATGATCATCTTAATCCGTACGGACGAGCATTGGCGATGAAAATGGACAACATTTCTAAAGCCGTCTAGACCCTTTGTTCGAAAATGGACAAGCGATCTAAAGGGGCGCCATATAAGGACTCTCAAGATGCCACGACCAACAAGAAGGATAAGTAA
>JAOVVI020006390.1:0-15658 GCA_028571085.2 Nepenthes alata | reverse complement strand
GTCTTGATCAACTGCTATGTGATTCACTAATTTTTAGGGCTTGAATGCTATTATGGCAACAAGAGGCTTAGTTGCTAGATCGCAAAATGCTGGTCAAGATGACTAACTCCTGATTTGTAATAACTTTACTGATGTAAAATGTAGTATGCCGGTTATTAGAAACTATATTTCTAGATAACAACCTCTAAATTGACCATTTTTGTCCTTTTAATAATTTAGTATCATTGACATCCAACATTTAAGTCACCCTAACAAAGAAAATATTTGACATTTTAAGTTGTGACCACTGAAACTCTAAGTCAATCAATTGGATCTTAAGGATCTGAATCATATTATTTTTATTAGAGAAATTAAATCATTTGTTCAACAATAAAATGAATTTCATACAAATTTAAAATATATTAGCCAATCTCTTCTGATACAAAATCAATAAAATTTAAATTAATCATTTTATGGCATTTCAAATAACAAAACTTGGTAAATAAGATTTACTATAATTAAAATTTATCATTTAAACTATAAAAGACTGACAGCCTAATACCAATATTTTATCTTTATACGTTAATATGATTCAAAGAGATAAGTAACATTATAATATATTTCATTTAAAAATCCATCAATTATTCTCATATTGTTAAGTCAATGTTAATTTTGTAATCATCATTAATTTGAGTTAATTTTTTTTCCATACTAACAAATTGATCTAATTTCAATTTCTCTGTCATAATCAACTTTATCGCTCACAATTTTTCCATCAAATTAGCCTAATTTATTTGATTTATTTTAAATGATATGGCATTCAATAATATATTATAGTAACTAAATGTCATAATTTCATAGGATTTTTTTTTCCAATGATGCTCTTAATCAAAAAGATAGAAATAGATAAAATATAAAGATAAAGAAACTAACACTAAATTTTTTGAGAAAATAATATAAATACTATTCAAGCATATAATTTTTTGATAATTTGGATTATTATTAGTAAATAAACTTGATAGCACAACGATCAGTATAAAAATTTTAATTTCATAAGATTTTGCATAATTTTAATTGTGCAGGGCATCAAATATGGTATTAATTTTTTCCTTAGATTTTTTTTCCTGTATTTTTGCTTACTTCCAATTACCTAAGTTTTTAAAAAAAAAAGTGAAAAATTTTACAACAGTTTCCATTTTGTCCACAAATATCCATACCTTTTGCTATCAATTGTATTACCAAAAGAATATATTATTTGTTTTCCTTTCTTGCCATCCAAAAATGCCCATAGGGGACCTCTATTTTTATAAAAATAAAGATATTTATTTTTTATATTTTAGTTATTTATTTTTTAATAAATAGCTATAATTTTATTATTTATTAAAAATTATTAAAATTATTTATTTTAAAATAAATAAATAATAATTTAATTATTTTTTTTAAAAAAATTTAATTATTTTAAAATATATAAATAATAATTATTTATTTGAAAATAAATAATTGGAGAATAAAACGGACGGTAAACGCGGCCGGTGTGTATAATGCCCGTCTCGTGGTCTTCTGTTCGGCGCTGAAGCTACGACACCTATCTCCGGTAGCTTCTCTGTTTTACCACCCAAAGTGCCAGCCACCCAAGGCGCGAGCCTCTGTACTCGCATTCCTGCCGTTTCTCTCTCTAAATCATACAAAGTATCAACCTACACGCACCCATTTCATGAAAATGGGTAACCATAATCGCAGCCGTAAAACTAAAACCCCTAACTCTGAACCCAACCATTCCCATGCTTCCGCCACCTCAAACGACGCTGTCCCTGCCGCCGTTGAATCCTCAGACCCAGAACCCTTGGCTTCTCGCAGAGGCCGCGGCCGCCCCAGAAAACTTCCCAAAATCTCAGATAAATCCGACATCACAGTTATACCCATTGCTGCCTCCCCGGAGCGCCGCCCGTCTCGCCATGGCATCGAACACAGCCACTGCAACGGCGAACTTTCAATTGGGGATGCACAGGGCCTTGTAACAGTCATGGGTGAGGCGCCGCCCAGGTGGGAGCGGGTGGTGAAGGTCGTTCCGTCAATGGATGCGGTGTTGAAGGTGTTCTGTGTGCACACGGAACCGAATTTTTCGCTCCCTTGGCAGAGGAAGAGGCAGTATAGCTCTAGTAGCAGCGGGTTTACAATCGCGGGCAGGAGGGTTTTGACAAATGCTCATTCGGTGGAGCACCATACTCAGGTTAAGCTGAAGAAGCGTGGCTCGGATACCAAGTATTTGGCTACTGTTCTTTCTATTGGGACGGAGTGCGATATTGGTATGCTAATTTGATGTTATTGTAGAAGAAACTTTATTTTCTTTTGGGCATTTTGTGTGTTTGGTCTGTGGCTGTTCTTTGTCATTCCCCATGGAATCTAGGGGAATCTTGCTTTTGTATTATTTTTTAGCAAAATTAGAATCTATGCTTTGTCAACCACTCAACTGCTGATGAATTAGCATACCCAAAATTTTAGAGGAAGTAGGAAGGGCTTGTAGCATATCTTTTATGTAGATGGATGCTTTAGTGTTATTTCGTTCTTGATGTGAAGGTATATTATCATAGTTGAAATAGGTCTTGAGTCTACTACAATTCCCGAATGGCTATTAGAAGTAGAAGGGCCGTTGGTGATTGGTCCTCCTTGAGGATACCACCCCTGAGAGGTGGCTTTTGCTCAACGTTACTGGTCTGCTGCCCAACAGAATGATACTAGCTGCTACCATGAGAAAATGATACTAGTCTGCGCCTTGACAACGCATATGCAACAAGGGAAGCTCTGACCTAGCAAAGGATCAAAGAATCAGTAGCTGTCGCAAAGAGTCAGGGTGGATAAAAATGGCTATGCCTTCCATCCAAACGTGGAGAATGGAGTGATAAGCTTAAACAGCATGTTTAATGGACAATGGTTTGTGCTTCCAGAAACTATCCTATGAATGATTAGGAGCCCGAAAAGATGGGGTGCATGTCAATTCATGCAATATTTATGCATGTTCGAGACATTCTCTCAGCTAGAGTGACAAATTGCACCTTTCTTGGGCAAACTTGGCAGAGCTGAAGTCCTCCTGGTGTGAGCCTAGCTTCAATCAAGAAGTGTGCATTTTGTTCAAGTTCCATGTGCACATCTTTATTATTTGTGAATGTGATTGTTTGAGTCAGACTGACCAGACATTCAGTTCTTCTGAGGTTCTTATTGTTTATACCTTTTGATTTTTTAATTAGTTGAGTTTTGATTCTTATTTCTACGTGGGTTTTCACAAGTTCTTTGGGAAAAAAAGTTAAAGTCCTTTATGAAGGTATATGAACACATACTTGGAGGAAACTTATCCCTTTCCTTTCGAAATTTTTGGTGTAAGTTATAGTAAGTCTAGTTAGTCTATTCATTTCCATCAGTGGTTCATTTTCGGGTATTGATAGGCCGCCATTCCTGCCATGATTCATATATTGCACTTGGAACCTGGTGCACCAGCATAATCTGTGATTCCGGAGTGCTGGTATTAGCCAATGACACTATTCTTCAACTTGTGCCTTAATGAAGCTTAAAACTTGCAGCCTTGATTTTCTTTCCTGTTAGTCTACTTTTACTTTTGTCTGTTAGCAGTGGGATCTGTGCAAACAATTTTGTTATGTCCATCACTGAAGCAGAATAATATAAATGAATTCTTTCTTCACCCCATTGCAAAGTCAGCAGTAGAGTTGGCTAGTCACATTTCCTAGGTTAACGCCTTGAGTTTAATTCCATCAATTACTTTTCTTCATTATACCTATTGAATGTGGAAGAAGAAATTTCTTCATCCTTGATGCCACTAGATGAACTGTTATAGTTCATGAATCCTAAGTAATTACTTGTAATTCAAATGATCCATAATGAGGCCTTGGGGGGAAAAGATGCGTCACTATTTAATTATATGCTGGATTTTGAGTCTTCTTCCTAGTTCTTAATGGTGTTCAATTAGCCATTTGATTTCTAGTCATGGAATAACCATAAATCGATCACATGATAATATGATCACCATGTAATTAACATGTAGTTATGTGGGTTACATTCAATAAATTTTCAGTGCTCTCTTACTTGGCCAAATGATCGCATGAGAGGTCATGATTGTTTATTACATTTAACAACTCATGACTATAAATACAATGACCATTCAACACTTGACTAGAGTAGTACTTTCTACCAGAGATTAACATACTTTCTTCCATCTCCCACACGAGTAGTATCTAACCAAGACACATCTTTTGTGGGGAACATACAGACTACCTATTATATTCTCGTATTGTATGGTTTCAACTCAATGTCAAATCATAAGAATCCTGTTTTACTATTTTCCCATAAAATGTATGTTATGGAAACAAATAGGCTATCATATTGAGATCTCATATATTTTTTTACAAAAGAAAGGTTAATAGTCTAAAGTGTGATTTGACTGCAAATATTTATTGCCAAGCTCTCTGCCTTGAGATCAACTATGTGTTTACCTTGATGTGTTGAATGAATTTTGCAAAGTCACATTAGTGGCTTACTAAGCTTGAGGTCCTTGATCTTGAGCCTTAACTGCTGTTTTTGTGAGGTGATCTCAGAGCATATTACCAATATCTTATCCATCAAAGTTAAACCACAAAACTTGTACACCTACATGTTTTGCTTCTACTTACAAAAATAATATGGATTTTCTATTGGTTTTGCACAATTATTCTCTCAAAGATGAATATATCCAAGACATTAATATGGTCACCGATCCTTGGGACAAAGAAAATGTGATCTCCTTCGGCCATTCACTTGTGTATTACTTCAAGATATCCCTAGTATTAGATAAGTGCTTCCAAAGACAATGTGGCAAAATCTTTACATCTAACATTCAAATTAATTACCATCTTTCATAAAAGGGTTTAAATTAGGTAAGCAAAATATTTCATTTTCATTTTTACAATAACTTGCAAATACCATCCATGATAAACCAACCACTATTTTAATACCAATCATGAAGATTTCATCCTTATGTGCTTTCATTGAAAGGAAAACCTTAGCATGATGAGAGATAAGTCAAGCATATGCAATTGATCTCAGTGATTTTCTGGCTAAATTTATTATATAGATGAATGGTTTTGCAACTTTCCATGAATGTCTGGTGAAACGTAACGTAACTGAGGAAATTGCTGGCTCAATACTGTCTTTAATGACTCTTGTAATCATATATTAAATATGAATCTTTGTTTCCATTCGAATTATCGTGTAATACATAATCGTATTGAGTTACTAATCTAAAAAATTCCAAATGTTCCTTTCTCGTAACCAGGAGAGAAATAATAATCAAATAAATCCCTCTTGCCTTAAAAGAATCTTCTGCGATTGGTTCAACGTTTACTATTTAAGATCACTTTGAGGCCCATTTATTACCTTATATGGGATGCTTCAGTGTTTCATTATAGCCTTATGGGGATTTATTATGCTTATGGCTGTGGATTTTGCTTCTTGTATTACTGAATGCATTTACTGAAAATTAGAAATTACTAGTAGAATAAAAATTCGTTCATGAATAACTATTTGTGGTGGGCTTATGGATTAACCTTTCACCCTTCTTACATCTTTAATGTGGATAAGGACATTGATCATTACATTGATTTAGGCCTCTATTTGGTTAATGCAATAGTTTCCTCTGTAGTTATGTTGTAAGACTGTAGAAGTGTTAGAAACTTTATGAAGAACTTTCTAAATAGATGGATTGCTTGACAATTTGGCCTTATTACAATGTTGCTAGTATCCAGAAATCTCTATGAACAAATAGGATAGAAATTTATCTACCCCATTTAACCAGACGTTCCAAAAATGCTTTTGATCTTGAAAGGCACCTTACTTATTGTATGTTCCTTTATCCAACCTTTACTAAGGGAACAAGTAAAACAGTGCAAAAAGTTGTACTACCTGAAGCATTTTTGTTATTCAATGTGATAATTTGCATTAATCATTGTATACATGGAAGAGATGCCAATTTATTCCATTCCTTTCTGAACTATTGTTATGCTATGGCACACTGCTTATGTGCAGATTGAGAGAGAAGTTCAATCACTCATTGTAGGTTTTGCTTAATTTAAAGTGACTGTGATGTAGGCACAAGAAGTTCCCTTGTAGGTTTATCTCCCTCGTGATTGTGTCACTCTTTTCTTTGCCTTCCTTGGTCCAACATTGTCCTTGGAAGCAGCCTATATCTATTTGATTTTGTTTTCTTTTTCTTTTAAATCTCCAAAGAGTAGCATTGTTGTTCAGTTATATGATTATTTGTATTGACTGGTTTAAATTTGATTGTACACCTCTATATTGATGTTAATGATTTTGTGACCTTGAAACCACTGTTACACTGCTATCTTCTGAGTTTTGCAAATTTGAAATTACCAGATGCAATAGTTTAAACACAATAAAGATTTATTCCTAGCTTGATAAATTTGGTATTTTAGCAAATATGTATACTTTTATGAAATCATGGTGCTTCTGACATTTCTTTAATAGCACTAACAAGTTTAATTTCGTTTCCTATCATCCTAGTTGTTCTTTACATTAGTTACTTGTTTACTAAATCATTTCTGACATACTCGAAATTTACTACCTTTTTGTAGAACAATTTTCAGTTTAGCATAGTACTAAGCCTACCTATGAGTTTCTTAAATCTAAGGCCTGGATTGCCCTTCACATTCATCACCACCATTGTCTTCATTCATATTGCATTCTGTGGGTTATTTTGTGCTCATGCCATGCAAAACGGCATAGTGTGGATGCCTTCTTGGGAAGGACTGTGGCTTCTGAAAAAGTAGATTGTGGCTATGCCATAAATTGTCCACTAGGCCACGCAGAATTGTGGAGGGAAGAATTTGACTATCAGTTATGTTATTTGTTTAGACCACCTCCTTTTCCTTCTGTATAAAGTAGTAGTTTTTTACCATTGCAACTGGGTTGTTTTCCTGTCTCTATGTAGATTTTCCGTTGTGCCTGGTGTCTTAGGCTTAAAATATTTTATCAATGCAGCCAAACATCTATACCTATATATCAGAATTTTTCACTGTACATCTTCTTTACTTTCTCTTTGATTTTGTCTAGATAGGGATCTACCTGCCCCTGCCCCTGTTCTTGTTGCCTTTTTCCTTTGGAGCCTTTATGTGCTACAGGCTTCAGAAAAAAAACGTCACACAGGTTTCTGCCATTTTGTTTCCCCTTGGGATCATCACCTTCTTATGTACCCAGAAGTAAGAGTCATCTATCAACTGTTCTCGGGGTGACTATATTGCTCTTACTTTACTACATCTATGTGAATTATTCACTGTTCATTTTGCAAAATGAGAGTCAGAAATAACAAAATATTACTAATAACCATGTGTAATAAATGTAGAAATTAATACATTTCTGATTTCCTAGATCATGATACGAGCATTGGATGTTAATTTGCTTTGACATGACTAACTAAAATTCTATAAACCTGCATTTTTTCGGAGGACTATTTGTAGATATTTTAAATAACTTTTTCAACTTTTACATTGTGTACCTTGATTTAGTTGGTATTTGTCATATGGCGACATCTATATGTTTGTTTCTATTTTTTTGCATTGGTGAAATAGGGTTCTTTTCTGTTTTTTTTACTCTTTTTTTTTTTCCTGTTTTGGCATAGTTGGTGTATGCGGATTGAAGTTTGTTTGTAAATGCTGTTTTTCACAAAATGGTCTACATAGTGATACCATTGCATGTTATGGATTCATAACTTGCTATTACTTTCACCTATGTAATAGTATGAAATTGGTTGTAAGACAGAATATATAATCACACACCAAAGTTAAAATTCTTGTTAGTTTTAAAACTATTGATATCCCCTGCAAATAACAAATGCAGGAGAATAAGCTTCCTTTTCTTTTAGTTACTATTGATGTATGCAGCATTATATGAGTTTTTTGTGGGATGAAATTCTTGTTCAAATTGAATCTTTCAGTGTAATTCCAAAAGACATTACCTTTGGTTAACAGACATTACATCGAATATATAATACCAATGCTAGAACATATAAAACTTTAACTTGTTCTTGGTCTATGATTATCTCGGGCAGCCGTTTTGCCAAGCAAGAAAATATCTCTTGCAAGCTTTGGCTAACCTTGATGGGGTACCTTGATCTATGAATAAGGTTGTTTTATTGTGACTTGGAGTCATGGGTTCAAATTACGGAAACAGTCTTGGTAATGCAGTGGTAAGATTCAATAGATTTGACTTTCCCTAAACTCATGATGTTGAAGTTTCATGCATTGGGCTGCCCCATTTTGTAGCCTTTGACAGTCTTAAACACACCTTAGTGAAGGTTAAAATGCATGACTACTATCTTCTCTCTTGAAGCTTTACTTTCATGTTCGCCCATAAACTTTGAGGTTGGGTTTTAATGGCTTTACCACACTAATTCTGTTTGTTGCTCGTATGGGTTCTGTGTTGTTGGAACTCAGGAGGGGAACAAGAGCCTTTAGTATAGCTTGTCAACTTTCCCTATGATGAGCCATAAATATTGTAATAGTTACGAGAACTCTTCTTTTCTCGTGTATTAGATGAATTTTTATGGTTAGGATCTGAATTAATTGCCATATTTTTCATTAGACTAGTATGTATCTTGTGATGTGAATATAAAATTAACTAGGGGAACAGTATGTGGCACATAATGATTTAGTCTGTCTTAATGCTAATGACTTTGGCCATTATGCCACCACACCATATGGATGTATCAGATCATGATAAGTTGAGTCGTGCCCTGATCTTTGTAGTGCTTAGATTCCATTTCAATACAAAAATAATATAGATTCAATCATGTAGCAACTTCTTGATATTAGTATAAATGTGGTTTATGTAGGCCATGTTAATGTATTCCAGAATGCTTTTTAAATGTGCATTTATCATTTGCAGGACGAGAATGGCAGTTACTGAAAATGATTTTTGCAAAAATGGAACTAGCATCAATAGTTTTTTCTGTTATGTTGTTTGGGATGAGCATGCAGGCCATTACGGTAGACATTCTGCTGTTTTGACCATTGAAAATCCTGGGGCTGTTAGGACATGGTTTTGTTCGAAATATGTTGCTGCTTAAAGTGGTGTCTTTGTTCTATTTTTCATTTCTTGTCAATGTCAGAGTAAAAATAAAAAAATTATTTCACCTAACTCACAAATTCATGAGTTAACTGAACTTTACTGGGAGGTAGATTGTCTGAGCTTATAAAAGCTGGGGAAGTTGTGGATTGAACATGCCATGAAGTATTTTGGAATTCTCAGTTTTCCAATGTTAACCTCCTAGTTTTGCAGCAATGCTGACTGTTGATGATGATGAGTTTTGGCAAGGAGTTTCACCTGTGGAATTTGGAGATTTGCCTGCGCTTCAGGATGCTGTTACTGTTGTGGGCTACCCGATTGGGGGAGATACTATTTCTGTCACTAGTGGTGTTGTATCACGTATGGAGATACTCTCGTATGTGCATGGATCAACTGAGCTTCTTGGGCTGCAGGTTCTAGCATGAAACTTGAACTTATGGATTGGATTGAGATGTTGTGTTATGGCACTTCATGCAACTTCTTTCTTATCAAATTGTGTATGTGATCCTTGAGTTCCATGTTTTACTTTGACAGATTGATGCTGCCATAAACTCTGGTAATTCTGGTGGTCCTGCCTTAAATGATGAGGGAAAATGTGTTGGTATTGCATTTCAGTCCCTTAAACATGAAGATGTTGAGAACATTGGTTATGTCATTCCAACACCAGTTATCATGCATTTCATCAAAGATTATGAGAAGAATGGAGCATATACAGGTTTGTGAGGGTAGAATGATACTTTTTCAATTTTTTTCTGCTTTCAGAGAGGGAAAGGAACTGCACCAGTTGTATTAACCTTCGGGACAGTGGGTCAATGCTCATTTGTACAATGAAATGCCTGCAACTTGCACTCTTTCATGCAGGGTTTCCTATTCTTGGGGTTGAATGGCAGAAGATGGAAAATCCTGATCTACGTCTATCAATAGGCATGGGACCAGATCAAAAGGGTGTTCGTATACGAAGAATTGAACCTACTGCTCCCGAATCTCAGGTTCTGAAGCCATCTGATGTTATTCTTAGCTTTGATGGGGTCAATATCGCCAATGATGGAACAGGTGAACATCCTTCCTTTCAGCATTTCCTGTCCCATATTCTTGTATTGTTCATGTATTTTGTTTGCCTTTAAATGAAGATTTTCACTTCTTGTCTTCTGGAAATCTCCTTTTTTATGTCTTGCTATTTATCTTTAATTAATAGAAGTCCAAAATCATGAAATAATGGTTCAAGAATCAAAAAGTGTTTCTGAAATGGTGCACCTTATCTTGTTTGCCAAAGTTGATGCCAAAGGGCTTAGCCGAATAGGTAATAAAATATATAAATAATCTTTATGCCTTGAAGAATATGGAGTAGTTCCTTTATTTCTTCTATCTTCTGTTATAATTAATGAAAGAATGTGCTCCCTGTAAGGTTTTCAATATAATATCAAACTCATGCAAAAATAATGCAGCATTGCACAATATTGTCATAGCCACGGGTAATGGACCTGTCATCCACACAATTTATCAATACTATAATTTTGCTATGTTGAGTTGAAGTTACGGGTTTAAACAATCAAAAAACTTCTCAGCAAGTGTAACGCTATGCTCATTTGACTCTAGAGATGTGCAATGTTGGTGTTTTGTGCATTGGATTATCATTTTTTTGACTTTCCATGCAGTTGAGCAATTAAACTTGCTTTATTGGTTGAGCACATGCTATCCTGAATTTTTCAAGTGAGAATTGTGTAAATTTGAAATACCAGCCTGAAATCAGATCTGCAGGTAATTTTTTACGGAGATATGGGTGAAGCTAGGAGAAGATTTTGAGTCAGGACAAAATAGAGAACCCACCTAAAGATTCCAAGAAATAATTTGAATTGTAAATATACAGAACCTCTGAAAATAATATCTCAGCCTTTGTCACACCCATCCAAGGTGATTGACAACATGAGTGGCCATTAACCAGAGCAAGTGGTGATGTGAGGTATTTGATAGCTTTCAATAGCTATTAAGAAAGCTTGCATTAAACATGTTTTGTTGAAAAGATTGCTTCAAACACTGGCCAATTGGCTTTTCTTGTTTGATATTGTGCTATTTTGGGTGTCCAAATGTGTGAGCCTATCCAAGCATACAGTTCTGAGCCATATGGGCTATATTTTGCAGTCTGAAAGAGAGTAAACCAAAATCCAAGATTGTAAACTCTAGCATGGATGAAAATATTAGTATCGGCCATAGTCATACCAGTATTTGATATTATCAAAAGTAAAAAAATTTATGCAAATCGTAAGATGACAATTAAATATTGTGGTATATTAGCAGATATTTAAAATATAGGCAGATATATTGTAATTTCGCCACAATATTGGGAAATATCGTTATTGAGGGGGCCACCAATATATCAGACAATATATTTGATATCGACTTATATGCCATTCCATGCTAGCAGTGAAAGAAGCCAGTTCCTTGTCTGAGAGGTCGGCTGGTCTAGTCCAGGTTCCAGAACAGTGGGGATAGATTTGGTGTACATGCAACCCTGCCTTTCCTATATAAAAACATTCATCCTTTGTTAGAGCATGTAGTTTTGGCCCGCGGCTGCGATCCAATGACCTGTTCTTCCATTAGACAAAGCAATCCTTGTCTTTACCTTGCAGTTCCTAGTAACTGGGTGCATCGACCCAATAACCTTTGTCATCGTCGGTTTTCACAACCAAAATTCATTGTATTGAAGTTATTGAAGGAGTACCATATGTTGATTGTGTCGAAGGTTATTGACTTATGAGCTTTCAGTAGCTGCAGAGCCAATTTTTGTAGGCATACCTTTTCAAGCAAATTGAAACCGAGAGCTTATCATTTATTTCTATTGGAATTGCGCGCTTGTCATAGTCAGTCCTAAAGGAAGAATCTTGCTTCTTGAACATACAAATACCTTTTCTTTTTTGAACCCCTCCCCCCAAAGAAAAAAAGGGCGAGTGTTAAAAAATCGAACTTAGGTTCTCTGAAAGAGACCTTCACCATTAATACACTTGCTCTCACTGGCAAACAATTACTGCCACCACCATCACAATCTAACCAAGGGACCGTTTTTGTTTTTGAGTTTTTTTGTCGTAAGATGGTGGACATGTTAGAAAAGGTGATTTGGTTGATTTTAAAAATTATAGGAGAAGGACATGTAGGTTGAGAAAAGACTTAGGCTTCATTTGATTACAGAAAAATACACCAAATGGAATTTCCATGGAAAATATCTTCTTGGAAAGTGTTTTCCACATTTTCCACACAATAGAGTTTCAAAGAAAACTTCTCATGATATTTTCCTAAGTTTTTGACATGTATAAAAACTATGGATTATTGCACAAATTGATCAACAATAATTGTTCTTTGCCGTTATTGACAATATTGATATGTCCATTAGTGTTATTTCTTGGTAGTGGTGATATTTTGGTCAAGCAAATATTTGAGATACTTGTCGGTTTGTCTTAGATGTGGTGATTTTCTAGCTAGTGGTGGGGTTAGGGACATTATTGGCTGGTCACCGACGGCGTGGTTGGAGTCATTGAGGCTAGCAAATGATAGCGCAGATTGTGGAGGCAGGGGTTGGTTATGTTGGTGATAGTGATCGAGGCATCGGCAGTCTGCGGGCTAGGTTAGGGGTATGCCTTCTGATGATCGTTGGTGCCGTTCCAAGATGTTGTTATCCAATTGATTGGCGATGGGGTCCAGGACATAGGTAACTAGCGACCAACGACAGTGACCATGTCATCGGAGGTCAGTGAGTGGTTGCCTACGATTCGGGTGTGCCGATACGTGATCAATAATGGCTGCATGAGGCCTCTTTGGTCGAGGATGTTGATGGCTGGTGACCAATAGTTGTGGCTTGAGGCATTGTCAGATGATTGTTGACTATTACCAGTTGGTGGTTGTGGTCAGGCCTGCCATCTGCAGACTGATGGTGGTGGCCCAAAGCATCATTGTCCGGTCTTGGTGAGGATCAGGCATAATTGGAGGTAATGGTATTATCTTTAGATAAAAACTTTTATTAATGAGTATTGGTAATCAATAATAAGTAGTAAATGAGCTTCGAATATTTTGAATCCAATACCAACAGGTATTCAAGCTTAAATTTTGTGGGTATTGCCAAATGTGAATACCCACCCTTAAATAGTCATTGACTAGGAAACATTTCCTATACATGCCAAACACCGAAAAATATAGAAAATAGTTTCCATGCTGGCCAAACACCAAAAACTGAGGAATGTATTTTCAAACAAGTAATTTTCAAACAAACAAACAGATCATGGAGTGAGAAAGTGAAAAAAGAGAGGATTTAAAATTGCTGATCCTTTTACAGGATGATGCCTAAAGCCGAGGCTATTGGAGAAAAATAAATATGGTCATTCTCATATAGTGGAACGTAAGGCTTTATTGGAGGCATCAGCCCACATCCACATAAGATATTTGACATGCGAATCCATCCCTGCAAACTTCAATTGCTCAACCTGCAATTGTTACAACTTGCAACAATTCCATTCTGAAAATGCCTGTGCGCAACAAAAATACCGAACAAGCCATGGTCATCAGTGAAAATAGAAGAGAGGAGGCTTTAGTGGAGGAATTTGCGTTCTCAAGGCATCATAAGTTCATAACTGAAAGCAGACATAAACGAACATAATATAATGATGAATTAATGAAATTTGGGGAACAATTTTTGAGTAGCATTGTAAAGTTGATAATCTTGAGTGCAAAAACTGAACCTAGTGCCTTAGATTTTGTTCCCTTGACAACGAAAACTGAACTAGAGCCTGCAAGAAGGAGATTTTCTCTTTATGTTCAGTGACAGTTATTTCTGAGTTTTTGTGCTATGTAGGATGAATTGCTTTAACGTGCTTCTTGTCTGCCTCCAGATATTTGCTGAAACTTTTTTCATTTTACGGAGGAGCTCATTGCATTTAATTACGTTTATGTAATCGGAATTCATGTGAGAAATTTCAGTTGGAAACTGGGTAACAGAGAACTGGGATTTAGAAGTATAATGGAATATGGCCAAAAAAGAATTTGCCGGCACTTAGAAGTCTTGTATGGGTTAAATTTCTAAGGTGGACCGATGCTTGTATTTGTGTGAGAAAAATACAAAAAAAAGTTAAGGAGATGCTCTCTGGTTTCCACGAGTGACAAAATTGCTGTGGGATGTCTTGTGACCCACAAAGCTGTTTTGTGAGGAAGTCAGCAAAGCTGGAGTTGACAGTGACCAGGGTATTTTAATTGGGCTCTAGGTTTTGCAAACACAGGCTTGTGGGTTAGGGCTTGACATACAAAATAGAAGTTGAATCAGGTTCGATCCATTTGAACTGCTGTGAATATGGTCAATTTGGGTGAATCCAAGTCAAATTGGGGTTTAGAGTTTCGGGAAATCAAAGGACAAGTGTTTGAGAATAATGAATTAATGGTTTGGGTTCAATTTGGGCTTTGAATCTCCGTAGCTGGGGATCTGATTTAGATGTTAGCAGCAGTTCTGCTTTTCTGGTTGTTGTTTGGGTCGGTGGAGTTGGTCTTTGGCTTAATTATTGGGGAATAGGTCACAGGAACATGCCAAAGCCAGACTTTGATACCTATTTGATGTTGAACACGTATTCAACCCCGGGAATAATCCCAAATAATTAGTCAAATTCCATTTGAACTTCGCAACATTATCCATATTGTTCTAAGCTCTTGAGAAACTGTCAACTTTATCCATCCATTTATTTGAATCAAATTGTTCTGAATTTATATTCTATACAGTAATTAGTGTTGGGGTCACTCCCTTTGTGGTCCGCGGACATGACAAGGAAAATAGACGCAAACTTTTTGAGTGGTCCGAGAAGCTTGTCGAGACGGACGATGACTCGTTGGAGGCGTCATGTCCGAGAGGTAGTTGAGGATATGAACGAGGACTCCGGAAGCCTAGGCGTTACCTCTCTCTCTCCGTAGGCCTGCTGTAGCCGCGTTTTGCAGGTGAGAAGTTAACCCACTCAGATTGGAGGTTGAGGCGGCTATAACCTCCAAGGGTGTCAGGCCTGCCACTCTGGCACGCCGGGCGTGCGCCTACCGTGGCAGGCCTAGGAGGCGTGGTCCTGCCACCCTACTGCTAGGGTGGCTGGCTGACCACTAGGCCCATTGTGTATATATATATAAAGGCTTGTGCCCTTGCTTGTCTAGTAGAGAGTGCAAATGATGTAGAGGTCTTGGAGTGCCGTGCTAAGTGCTGAGAGGCAATCACTTGGAGTGAGCTTTGAGAGAGCTATGGGCATGCCTTGTTGTAAAGATAGTGAGAGAAACATTTTAGAGAGAGATTGAGTGATATACCCTTGTGATTATTTTTCTTTGTTTGGGCTTTATATAGCCAACATTCTTGTAAATAATCTATTCTTTATAGTGTATTCTTTGGTGGTTTTTTTCTTAGTTGAAAAGGGTATTTTCACGTTAAAATCTCGTGTGTGTTTCTCTCGATTTTCTATCTCTACTTTTGGCCGTCCGACCGAGAGCTCTGCTCTGTTGCTGTTCGAGTGATCCGTCCGCCCGGTCATCGTGTCGTCCGTTTTGCGCCAAC
>JAOVVI020006389.1:1867-15659 GCA_028571085.2 Nepenthes alata | reverse complement strand
ATTGATGCATCATTGAAGCTTACCTATCCAATATACACATTGATGGATGATGAACACGTGATTTGCTAAATGTCTCCAGTTCCCTTTTCTTCGTGGATGTGGATTTCTGATTGACAAGACGAGTTCCCACAGCCAAAAAGATCTGCGATGAATTAGTCTTTTTGTAACCTAGATGAGAGTTTCTATTCTGTCTTTTTGTACGTTTTTCATGAATTCGTCTATGATAATGCTCGGGTTATGCCCTAGCGTATTTGTTCCACCTCTAAATTGGCAAAACACTTAGAGGTTGAACATCGTTTCTGTAAATTTTATTTAATTTAATCTCATCTTACTTACCAAAAAAAAGGACCGGTGTCCCACCACAGTCAATCGTGCAAGTCAATCAAGACCGGCAGCCAAAATAGGGCTAAGCAAAAATAACGATCCATCCTTCCGTCTTAGAGTGAAATAGCAAACCAGAATGAACTACCCTAGTCGGGAACGTGTGAGAAGGTCCAGTGTACCCAGCATAGACAAATCGTCCACGTCAGCCAAAATTGGCAGCCACACAGGCTTTGCGTACTCGCCGGAAGTCACATACCTGCCCCGCCTACAGGACCGGGAGCTTGTGAGTGAAGGTTCCATAGCCCAAAAGAACCTCTACGTCCAAGTCAGCAGGCATCCCATTCCGGGATAAAGAGAGAGAGACTCCCTGTGAGGGATAGCAAACCGGCGAACACTAGCTATCTGTCGATCCGTTGCAAAAGCCCACCCTCCAACAAGCATCTTCAGCAACATCCTCATCGAAGCAATAAAGCAAACATCATCAGATGCCTCATAGGCGCTAGTCCACGTCAGCCAGGCCTACCGCCAACAGAACCAGGAGCATTTGAGTGAAGGAACCATACTGCCCAAAGGAACCACTACGTCCAAGGCAGCCGGCATCCTATTCTGGGATAATGATGCGATCCCACCCACACCTAGCAATTTTAGCAACATCCTCTTCAAAGTAATAAAGTAAACTTCAGTTAGTCACTCGTCCACGTCACTAGGCCTGAGGGTTACAGAACCAAAAATGTCCACGACAACACAATCGGCCATCGTTTTTTAGTGGGCCGGAGCGCTTACCAACAAAACCAGGCAGCAAGCTTGTCCACGTCAGGCAGGCCTGAGGGGTGACAGAGTCCTCAAAGCCCATGTCAGCCCAACAAGCTTACACACATTTTTTTTCCAAGTCACCAACAAACCCAGGCAACAAGCTTGACCACGTCAGCCATGCCAGAGGGTGCTGAGACAACAAAGCCCACGTCAGCCCAACAAGCTAACAATCAATATTCCTTTTTTTTCAGTTCGTCAAAATAGACCGGCCCAAAAACACAAAGAAAACGACTAGCCCCCAAAAAGCCATGACATCCACATCAGCAAGCCCATAGGATGCTGAGCCCCTCTTTGCCCACGACGGCCACAAACAAAACGTTCCTTCCTTTTCTTTTCTTTTTTGCATGGAAGATGCAAAGCCCCACAACTGCCACGTCAGCCCAACCAACCAACCCAACAAGGTGAATGACAACATATTATGCAAACAGGCAACAAGCATACTATCCAAACACCTTGTGGAGGGCAACGCAAGCCCATGTCAGCCCAACAAGCTTACACACAATTTTTTTTTCAAGTCACCAACAAACCCAGGCACCAAGCTTGACCATGTCAGCCAAGCCAGAGGGTGCTGAGACCACAAAGACCACGACAGCCCAACAAGCTAAAAATCAGTATTCTAATTTTTTTTTGCCTGTCAAAATAGACCATCCCAAAAAGACAGAGAAAACGACGAGCCCCCCAAGAGCCATGACGTCCACGTCAGCAAGCCCTTAGGATGCTGAGCCCTTCTACGCCCACGATGGCCACAAACAAAACGTTCCTTCCTTTTTTGCCTGGAAGATGCAAAGCCCCATAACTGCCACGTCAGCCCAACCAACCAACCCAACAAGGCGGACGACAACATATACTGTAAATAGAAAACAAGCATACCGTCCAAACATCTTGTGGAGGGCAACGCAAGCCCACGTCAGCCCAACAAGTTTGCACATAATTTTTTTTCCAATATGTCACCAACAAACCCAGGCAACAAGCCTGTCCACGACAGCCAGGCCAGAGGGTGCTGAGACCACAAAGCCCACGCCAAGCTAGAAGATGAAAAGCCCCACAACTTCCACGTCAGCCCAACCAGCCAACCCAACAAGGCGGATGACAACATACTCTGCAAATAGGCAACAAGCATACCATCCAAACACCTTGTGGAGGGCAACGAGCAAACCGCCCAACCTCAGCACATGTCCCCATTAGCAATACCAGTGGGAGATAACAAAAAACACCCGCCCTACACAGCAACCGGACTTGATCTTAGGCCATTTTAACAGCCTAAATAGTGCTGATCGACTGCCTACCTCCGGTTCAAAAGAGGGATACTTCATCTAGTCAGAATAGATCTGTAGCTATACGTCCTATCAACTGGAGTATTTGCCAGTTTGCACCGAACTGCAAAAGAGATTTGATTAATCAATTGAGATTCAGTTTGAGGCAACGATTTTTTGAAAATGCGATGGCTTCTTTCTTTCCAAATATAGTAAACTGAGGTAGCAAGAGTGAGACGGAATGAGAGTGCTTTGAGGATTTTACCTTTCGACATGTAAGAAGCCCACATAATGTTGGAATGCCAATCTGGATAAGGCCAACTCATCCCAGCCTTACGGTGCATCATCCGCCAAATGGCCAAAGTGAATGGGCACGCAAAAAAGAGGTGGTCATGACTTTTAGTTTCGTTGGTACACAGGATACAAGATGTCGGTTGTTGGATGAAAGTGCACACTTCTTTTCCAAAAAAAAAATCTATTTGGTTTACTATCTTGCAGGACTCTATGCCATTGGAGTGTCCATTCATGCCACTGGTTACTGAAGCTACCCTGAACTGGTTAAATGAAGACATTGTTTGCTTAATGAAGCTGATTGAAGTAACATTGAAGCTTGTCCACCCAGTTTAGACAATGATGGATGATGGTCACGTGCAGCTGATACTGTATGCTATCGCAGCTACCCTGATTCGTACTAGGTAGCTAATACCCTGATATGGATATCGACTTGGCCGTAACAATGCTGATGGCAATTGTATTTTGCTGTTGTTTGATTCTGATGTCCTTTTTTTTGGATATGGTTCCCTGATTGACAAGACAAATTATCTAAGAAAAAGAGGTCTGCGACGACTTAGAAGTTAATCATCTAGAAGTGAACTGCTAATTGATTTTTTTATTTTCATGATGTGGTCTATGGTAATGCTCGGGGTATGCCCTAGCGTGTTGTTCTACCTCTAAGTCGGCAAAATACTTGAAGCTAGTACATCATTTCTGTAAATTTTATTTATTTTAATCTCATCTTACTTACCAAAAAAGGATGAAAGTGCACACTCGATCCAGAGTACTAAGTCTCTGGCGAACGGCTAACCATAGTATAAAGGCATGAGCCGGAGTGTACTTCGGGCCCCAGACAAGGATGAACCAAGCCACCTTTTCTTTAGACTCTTGGAATAGCCCATAAGCAGATTTAGTCGAGAAAACCCCATTGCTATCTTCACACCATGTTACCACATCTCTATAGGAGGGATTAGGGTAGTAAGGTGGCATGCTTTCAACAATATCAGCAACCTCCATATCAAACGGATTTGGTCACATCCATTTTTCAAGCTTGATGATATCCTTGAATTTTGCATCAATGGCAACCCAATTATACACCTAACTCTCTCATTGAACCACTCACAGAGAGGTCTAAGAGAATGCCAAAAATCCAGCCATAAGAAGCTGTCAACTCCATTACCAATATGATAGTGAATCTTGGGGCAAAGAGTAGTACGGAGTTTCATGAGTTTTCTCCAACTCCAAGGAGTTGAATCTGAGATTTTAATGGGCCAGATGCACCTATCTCTGATGCGATAAGCATAACACCAAGAAACCCAAACAGAAGCCTGGTCCTTTGTGATGTTCCTTCAAAGATGGTGACACAACAAGGCTTTATTAGATGCTACAATGCTTTTTAAGCCCAATCCTCCTTCCTCTTTAGATGTGCAGACATCTTTCCAGGCTACCTTAGCAGTATAATTCCCTTCAGCGGAACCAAGCCATAGAAAGCGGCAGATGAACCTATCCATACTCTTCAGTACGATTTTTGGAATGATGAACAAAGAGGCCCAGTAATTATGGATTGACGAGAGGATGGATGAAATAAGCTGAAGCCACCCACTGAAAGAAAGTCATCTATTCCTCCACGAGAAAATTCTCTGCTGAACTTTATCGATGAGAGGTTTGCAATTTGAGATGGATAGCCTAGTGGTAATGAGAGGGACACCCAGATAACGAACTGGGAGTTTACCACGTTTAAAACTGAGAATGCCCTGAATAATGAGTTTGGAGTCCTCATTTCTCGAGCAGATAAATATCTCACTTTTATTAAGATTTGGAGAAAGCCCCAAAAGACTTTCAAATTCATTGAGGAAATTATGTAAAATCTGAATAGATTTAATGTCGACTTTGGAAAAAAGAAAGATGTCATCCACAAAACCAAGCATCTTTTTTTTTAATAAGTAATTAATTGTATTAAAATTTAACAGAATATACACAAAACTATATTCTTTTCCAAGTGTTTTGCCGACTTGAAAAGAGAAAACATAGAGATTAGGGAATCCCCTAAAACCATGAAAATAGACATTTAGAGATAAAATGTCAATATCGAAATCTACATTAAAAGAAGCAAGTCCAGATCGGACAATAAAAAGGAAAGTCCTAATCGACATTTAAATCGCACGTTGAAATCGGCACTAGATGTTCAAGACGAGATCAGCAACCTCTAGTCCAAAAACGGCATTTAAATGCCTAGTCAGCATAGCCAAATCAGCTCCAGACAAAATCTTCCATGTTCTGCAAGCTGCCACATCAGCAGTCCAATCCAACCTCAGCTCCAAATCGACCACAAGACCCCATCGGCCTTGCTTCCTCTAGACGAGATCGTTGGGAAACATTATGCAATCCACGTCCGCATGCCATTCCGTCCTCAATTTTGAATTGGGATAAACCAAGCCACATCAGCAAAGTAAAATGGCCACTGCTCCAACAACATCCCCCTTCAGTAACAACAAAAAGGGCCCACTAATCTCAGCAACAAGCAAACAGGATCGGCCCAAAGTACAGCTAATCCTACTGCCTTTGGACATTAACGAAAGCGACGCAGAAGAAAGGGAAAACCGGACAGGGAGACACATAGCGACCCCATAAGACAATTTTTTTTTATCCACGAAAGGTGGATTGGTACGGCCAGCAAAGAAGGGCAAAACTGGCCAAGACAGTAACCCATGAGGAGGGACTAGAAAGGTTAGGCGTTCCACGTCAGCATGAAACAAGAACGGCCAGCAAATGGAATTGGCCCATCCCTGACTCCAGACTACGTCAACCAAGCCTAATCGGCCAATTCTCCAGGATCCGAAATCGGCATTCCTAACACGATGAATAAGAAACCGATCAAAGAAACACATAGCGATCCCATAAGTTTGTTTTTTTTTTTGCAAGCCACGAGAGGACCAAGAAAGCCACGTCATCAAGAACAAGATCAGCCCACAAAAAGGGCTAACCCATCCCTGACTGCAGTCCATGGAAGTTGAGCCCAAAAGGCTTTGGGTCCAAGACTTGAAATCGGCCAACAAAACACCCCCTCAAAATATTTTTTTTCCCAATTCATAGCAGGAGGAGCAAAACAGCCAGCAGAGAGAAGCATTCCGGACAAGATAGTAGACCACGAGGCATAACTGGAATGACCTAGCGAGCCACGTCAGCAAGAATCAAGTGCGGCCATCAACAAAGGAAACTAATCCATCCCAGTCATCAGGCCACGTCAGCAGAGTCCGAATGACCAAGGCTTCAAGACATGAAACTAGCCCACAAAGCATGATGACAGTGAAACAGGCCAAGAAAGACACACCGCTTCCCCACAAATTTTTTTTTCAAGACAGCAAAGCGGGCTAACCTGGGCAAATAGTAGCCCACGTCAACAGAACCCAATCGGCCAATCAAGCCACGTCAGCATGTTTTTTTTGGCAATCCACGTCCGCTTGATTGGAACGGCCAGCAAAGCAGGCCAACCCAGGCAAACTGCAGCCCTCGTTAACAGAACCCAACCGGCCAATCATGCCACATCAGCATGGAATACGAAATAGCTTGCAAATGGAACCAATGGACCACATCAGCAAAGCCCAAAAAAAACTGCCTAGGCTCCAAGACCCGGGCGATCAGTAGCCCATGTGAGCAGAAACCACCTGGCCAATCAAGCCACGTCAGCTTGGGAAAAGAAACGCTTGCAAAAGGAACAAATCCTTCTGTAACACCAGGTCACCACAGAAAAACCGCAGGGCCTGTCAGTGGTCGGCGTTCGAGTTCAATTCAGCAAGGGGAATGCTCCATCTGATCAATACTAATCTGTCTCTGCGGGCATCAGTAAAATGGGAGGTCTCCAGCTTGCCCTTCATAGCAGTTGTAATCTGGTATGCCAATTGGGTTTCGTTATGCGTAGTATCCTTAAAGGCACATTGATTTCTCTCCCTCCAGATGAGTAAACTAAGGCCATGGGGGTGAGGCGGAAGGAGCGAGCTTTGAGGCTCTTGCCCTTCCAGCGATTGACAGCCCATAAGACATTGGAATGTCAGTCAGGATGAGGCCAATTTAGACCAGCCTTTAGGCGCATGAGACGCCAGACGGTCAAGGAGAAAGGGTAGTCAAAGAAGATGTGGTTATGACTTTCCCTACCATTAGAGCAAAGAACACAAGCTGTAGAGATGTGAAGAAAATTACTAACCCGATCCAGAGTGTTGAGCCTGTGGTGAATAGCCAACAAGGGAATAAAGGCATGAGCCGGAATGAACATGGGGCCCCAAACAAGGTTAGACCATTCCACCCCATCTTTAGGCTCATGAAAGATCCCATATGCGAATTTAGCAGTGAAGACCCCAGAGCGATCGGCAGTCCAAAGGGCCACATCACTACGGGAAGGATTAGGGGATAGGGGGCATACTATCCACAATACTGACAACCTCCATATCAAACAAGTTTGGCCACCTCCAGTTTCCATTTATGATGATATCCTTAACTTTTGTATCGAGGGGCAGCCTGGTAATACACTTGATCCTCGCATCGTATCTATGACGGAACAATTTTTTTTTTTTTTTGCCTTCCGTCGACGACCTCCCGGATCTGATGCCAAGATTGACCCGGTCCGGGCCGATCGTATCATGAGAAATGCAGGATCATAGATGTCATCCAGGTTTCATACACATTTAACATAATATAAGCGGAATCTAATATACTTAAGAATAATCATATTCATGAAAGCTCATTCCTTAATACATAAGGAGGTAACGTTTCTTCACAAAAGTTTATGGACTTCAACACTCAATTACATAATCTGCTTTCTCATGATAGGGGCCCCAAAAGTTTGCTTCCGGTCCATTACAATTTCTTCAAATCTAATCACTCCGTCTCATCAGATAAAAGTTCTAAGCTTCCATCTGAGGAGAGGGAACATAAAATAGTGAGCCGAAGCTCAACAAGGTACATGCAGATTTTCCACAAAACGTTCGTGCAGCCAACAGTTATAGTTATACATATCAAATATTATTTAATCATAAACATGCATATCAAACGTCATTTAATCATCAACATGCATATCCAATATCTTTTAATCATCAACATGCATATCAAATATCATGGAATCACGTAACATATAAATGTCAATCAAAAGGGCGGGTGCTCATATCATTTGAGCAAGACTAGTCACTTTTATCTTCTTTTTACTTATTATTTAACCGAGGGAGGGTTCTAATCGAGGATAGCTTGTGCACATCTCCTCACAATCACGGCAATACCTCCTTGTATAAAGCCCCGAGGACGGCCCTTATTTTCTCCTTGTATAAAGCCTCGAGGACGGCCCATATGTTCCTTCTTGTATAAAGCCCCGATGACGGCTCTTATTTTCCTCCTTATATAAAGCCCCGAGGACGGCCCATATTTTCCTCATTGTATAAAGCCCCGAGGACGGCTCTTACGTTATCCTAGATTATCACCAGAAGGTTCTGAGGCATTGCCAGAGATCCTTGGCTCCTTGATCTTTCTTATCTTATCACAAAAGATTCTTCCTTTTTTTTCTCTTTCTTTTTCTTTCTTTTCGGACGCCGGAGCCGGAGCTCCTTTCTTCTTTCTGTCGGAGCTCTTTTCTCAACGGTCGGAGTGCTTTCCATTCTCAAAAGTCGGAGCCCATTTTCTTTCTTATGATAAGAAGTTCTTTCCCTTTCTTAAAAATTGGAGTTCTTTTGCGTTGTTAAAGGGCGGAGCTCTTTGCAAAAAGTCGGAGTGCTTTTGGACGGAGTACTTTGTTTTTGTTCAAAAGACGGAGCCATTTTTTATTAACAAGTGCCGGAGTTCTTGTAAACTACTAAGCTGGAGTTCTTTTTATTAACAAAAGTCGGAGTTCTTTTTATCCATAAAAGCCAAACTGTTTTTTCTTAAAAGACGGAGCTTATTTCCTCAAAGACTGGGCATACCAAAAATCGGAGCTCCTTTTTCTCAAGAAGAACGGAGTACGATTTAAGGATCCGAAACACTTCTCTCTGAGAGACGAAGTACTTTTAAAATCCAAAGTTTCATAAATCCGGAGTTCTTTTTATCGACAAGAAACGGAGTTCAAGGCCGAAGTTCCTCTCTTGACAGAAACAGGAGTTTCAAAAGCCGAAGTTCCTCTTTGGACAGAAACAGGAGTTTCAAAGCCGGAGTTAATTTCTTTAATATAGACGGAGCTCTTTTTGTGTACAAAACCGGAGTTCATTTTACCTTTAAAAGCTTGAGTTCTTTCTTAAATATCGGAGTGCTTTTTTTGAAAAGCCGGAGCTCTTTACAATACGAAGCTCATCTTCCTCAAAGGACGGAGAACCTTTTTCTTAACAAAATCGGAGTTCCTTGTTTATAAAATTCGGAGCTCATTTTCATCTAAAATCCAGAGTACCTTTTTCTTAACAAAAACCGGAGTCCTTTTTATTATAAAATCCGGAGCTCATAAAAAATTCGGAGTGCCCTTTTTCTTAACAAAAACTGGGGTTGTTTTTGTTATAAAATCCGGAGCTCATTTTCATCTAAAATCCGGAGTACCTTTTTCCTAACGAAAACCGGAGTCCTTTTTATTATAAAATCCGGAGCTCATTTTTATCAAAAATCCGGAGTGTCCTTTTTCTTAACGGAAATCGGAGTTCTTTTTGTTACAAAATTCGGAGCTCAGTTTCATCTAAAATCCGGAGTACCTTTTTCTTAATTAAAACCGGAGTTCTTTTTATTATAAATCTGGAGCTCATTTTCGGCTAAAATCCGGAGCGCTTTTAATTTAACAAAAATTGGGGTTCCTTTGTATATAGAAGTTTATTTTTCTAATGGACGGAGCTCATTTTCTTAAGAGACCGAGCTCATTTTCTTAAGGGACGGAGCTCATTTCCTTAAGGGACGGAGCTCATTTTCTTAAAGGACGGAGCTCATTTTCTTAAGGAATGGAGCTCATTTCCTTATGGGACGAAGCTCATTTCGGAGCTAATTTTTCAAAAGGGACGGAGCTCGTTTTACTCACTGGACGGAGTGATTTAGAGTTATTTTAACTCTAAAGAGTACGGAGTTTTTTTCATTCAGCTGGACGGAGTTCTTTTTAATTTTGAAGGGGCGGAGTTCTTTTTAAAAGCCGAAGCTTTCAAATACGGAGTGCTCAAACGAAACTGAACGAAACGTGCATATCATGTTCTTAAAAGTAGGGGAGAGGGTGTACACTTGCCTAACAGCTGACTCAATTTTTTCTTCTTACCGGACTGTTGGTTTCGCCCTAGTTTCACTCCCTCCTTGATGTTGGCGCTTTGCCGCAGCCCCTGACGCTGGGTTTATATAGGGAGGGATTTGGTGGGGGTAAGTAGAGTAGGTAACTTACTTTGTACTTGTTTGCAGAGGGTAGGTGGAGTAACTAGATTAGTTCACCCACTCCATTTGGTCGCCATCTAGTTGAATCCCAAGGTTTTATTCTTTGTTTAACCGGTTAACTTTTTGGTCAACACTTCGCCCATTAGCTGGACTCTTTTTATTAACGGATGCCGGAGTGCCATTGGACGGAGTGCCCTTTTTGGACGGAGTTCTTTTCTTTATAATCATTCCGTCCTTATCTCGCACAACGTACGCCGGCTTCATGACCACTCCGGCCTCCTCATGTTTTCCGGTCAACATGCGTTGACCGGATTACACTTTCCTTATATAATCCGTGTGCTGACCCAATCTTGCCCCTTTTTCTAATTTTTTGATCAACATGCATTGACCGAATAACCCTCAATTTTCATGGATCCCTTAGCTTAGTAATTACAATCTTCTATATTTTAAAATCTGGTTTGTCACATTATTACTTCCTTACTCATGAATGAGTCAAGGTGATCACAATGGGCCTCAACGTCATTACTTAGTGAAGTGTTTGTGACCGAGTCTAGGGGAATGAGCGGAGGTCACAGTCAGAAGCCTAGAGAGAAAGGACGCAACAAATCTCGATCAATGTATCAAAATTTTGAGTGCCATCACTATGACAAAAGTGTCACATCAATAAGTAATATTTCGAGTAGAAGCGTAAAAATGCAGAAAAGGAGATAGGAGAAAAGGGGCATAGTGAGAATAAGTCCCCCGTCTTAGTGGTCATGAGAGGTGATCTCCTCTTACATGTGAAGAGAACATGGTAAACCTAACGGATGAGGACTCCAACTGGGTGATTAATTCTGGTGCCACCTTGCATGCCACGTCTAGAAGGAGATTGTTCACATCCTATACTTTAGGAGATTTTGAAGTGATAAGGATGGGTAACGAAGGAACATCCAAAATTATTGGTAAATGTGACGTTGTACTTGTTACCAATAAAGGGACGAAGCTGACTCAATATCATTTCAGTTGGTCGGTTTGATAATAAAGGTTCTTGTAACATCTTCTATGAAGGTGAGTGGAAACTAACCAGAGGATTTCTTGTTGTGGCGAGAGAAAAAAAGTGATCTGGCCTGTATGTGATAAAGGCCTGTGCAGTGGCCGATGGCGTGGATACCATAAGTGGTAAGGAGTCTGAGAACTTGTTACATAGGAGGTTGGGCCATATAAGTAAACGTGGATTGTGTCATCTGGCAAGGAAGAGCCTTATTCCTATAGTAAAGGAGGATGAACTGAATACGTGTCATCACTGTTTAGCTGGAAAGCAAAGGAGAGTCTCATTCCATGGAGACTCATCCTTCATAAAGGCGGAGATACTTCATCTTATCTACACAGATCTTTGTGGGCTTTTTAAAGAGAAATCGTTTGGTGGAGCTCAATACTGCATTTCTTTTATTGACGATTGTTCCAGAAAAATGTGAGTCTACCCATTGAAAACTAAGGACCAAGTCCTTGGTATATTTGAGCAATTTCATACTCTAGTTGAGCGTCAAACGGGGAAGAAACTAAAGACCGTCCGAAGTGATAATGGCGGCGAGTACACAGGACCTTTTGATCCTATTGTCGGTCACATGGTATTATGTATCAGAAAATACCACCAAAAATGCTAGAGTTGAATAGAGTGACTAAGCGGATGAACCGCACACTTCTGGAGAGAGTATGTTGCATGTTCTCAGAAGCCAAACTTTCTGCATCGTTTTAGGTCGAAGCACTAAAGATGACGATTTACATCATAAATAGGCCACCTAGTAAACTCTTAAAGCGTGAAGTGTCAGAGAAGATATGGTCGGATAAGGAACCATCATATGACCATCTACGGGTGTTTAGATGTAGAACTTTTATTCATATTCCAAAGGATGAATGACTAAGCTGGAGTCAAAGACGATGCAGTGCATTTTTCTGGTTTATGGGGGATATGAGTTGAGTTACAGATTTTATAATCCAGTTGAGAGAAGACTTGTCCAATCAATGGACGTGACCTTTGTTAAAGATGAAATGATCGAGAACATTGGCAGGAAGGCTAAGTGTGATGTTGACTAGACGGACCATGTCGGTGTTGAAGTTGTCCATCCATTGACTCTACAAGACGAAAACACTAACTGTGATATGACTGAGGACAAGAATGAGGGCATGACGGCACCAGACGAGGACCAAAATGAAATCACTCCTCTACCATTCAACAACATTCCTATTAGAAGATCCTCACGTAACAGACTGCCGTTTGCTATGAAGGACCTAGGATCGGCGAAGCAAATTCTTGGCATCAGAATTGTCTGTGATTGAAAGGCAAAGAAATCGTGGTTGTCTCAAGAGAGCTACATTGAAAAGGTGCTCCAATGATTCAACATGGACAAGTTAAAGCCTGTAAGCACACCGTTGGCAAACCATCACAGGCTGAGCGCTCGTCAGTGTCCATCCTCGGATAAAGAGAATGCATACATAAAAATTGTTCCCTATTTCTCAGCTGTGGGAATCCTGATGTATGCCCTAGTATGCATAAGACCGGACATAGCACATGTTGTTGGAACAGCCAGTCGGTTTCTGTCAAATCCTAGAAATGATTACTGGTTTGTGGTCAAGTGGATCATGAGATACATCCAAGGAACTTCCATGAGGTGCCTATGTCTTGAAGGTGACAAGCCACAGTTGGTGGGCTACTCGAATACTGATAGGGTCGGGGACATTGACTCCCATAAATCTACATTAGGGTATTTGTGAAGTTTATGGGAGGTGTAATTTCTTGGCAATCCAAGCTACAAAAGTGCGTAGCCTTGTCAACTATTGAAATTGAGTATATCGTAGTAACAGAAACTTGTAAGGAGATGTTGTGAATGAGAAAGTTCATTCAATGATTCAGCCTTAGACAGGAAAAGTATAAGGTACTTTGTAACATTCAGAGTGCTATACATCTCTATAAGAACTCTTCATTTCACTCTAAATCGAAGCACATTTATGTTCGATACCATTGGGTAAGAGAGTGCTTGAAACCGGTCTGCTATCACTAGAGAAAGTTGGTACTAAAGAAAATAGGGCTAACATGATGACCAAGATTTTACCAAAGGATAAAGATGAAGCATGCTACAATTTGGCTGGGCTGACAAATATTACTCCCTCACAGTCGTGAGGGAAAGTTTGTTGGGAATTACTCCCGTGTGGAAATCTTGGTAACCGGAGAACTTGAACGGAGCACGTGGACCTTATGTGCTACTAAGCACATGATAAGTAGAAGGAATTTTGGTCAACATAGTTGACCAAAACCTTTTAGACGGGCAACAATGATCGGTCAATATGTTGACTGGTTGTAAGCATGAGTCACTCAGCATTGCTGAGGAATTCCATATGGACAATTGTCCGGCACTGTGGAGAGGACAGTCAATAGGTGTTGACCGGTCTTATGAAAGAAGTGGATGGTGGAATGTTGGTCGTCTACTAAGGAAATCCAGAAGGCTTCCAACTCAGCAAATCTTCTAAACGTACGTGATCTCAAACGGTTATGCAAGAACCTTTTTTGTACAAAGTATATTCATATCGTTGGTAAGGAAAGATTTTATCGATGGATATAGAATATTCCTGAGATTTTCTTAATATGAGCTTCTATATTAAAAGCAAGTAGACGGACTTATTGTGTGCGTGTGTGAGGCTAAGTGTGAAAAACAGAGAGAGTTAAGAACAGTGAAGGAATGAGAGAACTGTGAGCAAAATATAGTGTGCTCTTGTATTGTTTGTGCTCTGTTCTTCAATTTTTCTTT
>JAOVVI020006388.1:0-15660 GCA_028571085.2 Nepenthes alata | reverse complement strand
ATCCATGTATTATAGTTATTTTATCAAGTGAGTGAAATAAAAGTTTTATTATGTGCCAAAATATGCTACTCATTTCTATTCCTCTAAAAAATTTGTGAGAAGTACCCCGATTGACATCTGTCACAAATTAAATGCTTCTGTCACAAAAGCAGTTGTTCACTAAGAATAACTGTACGAGTTGTGTATCTGCAAGAAGGCATTCTTGGGATCTCAAAACTTATGATAAATTTAAAAAAAAAACTACACAGAATCAGAGAATAAAGATTCCTTAACTCCATTTTAAAAAAAGTCCCAATAAGCCACAACAAAACAAGATGAAAAAGGCCGTTTGTGTTCATTTATCAATGTTTGAATATGGCATGCTAAAGCGGATTGCTAATGCAAATGCTTCAAAGAAAACTTGGGAGATTATACAAAATTTTCTTCAAAAAGTTGACAAAGTCAAGAATGTTCATCTTCAATCTTTGCGAGGTGAATTCAAATATTTTCATATGAAAAAATAGAATTATTCCTGGATTACTTTTCAAGAATGCTGACCATTGTGAATTGTAGAACTTATGAAATAATGAAAGATAAGAAAACCCATATTAGGGTTAGTTCTATTCACATGTACATTAGGGTTACATATATGAAAAATACTAAACTAATATTATGAAGAAATATTCCTCAATATATCCTAAGCATATTCTAATATTATATTCTAACAAATATTACAATACTAACACATATTCTAACACCCCCTCAAACTGAATCATAAATGTTAATCATACTCAGCAACTTATTACAAATATACGTAACTCAAACTCTAATTAAATATTTGTTGAAAATATCTTCAAGTTGATATACAATCCAAATATGATAGATATGAATTAAGCCCTATAAGAGTTTCTCACGAGCAAAGTGACAACTTATCTTAATATGCATTGTGAGCTCGTGAAATACTAGATTTGATACTATATAGATGACTGTCTAATTATCATATTATGGTTGAGAAGGCCCAAAACACCTATACCTAAGAGAATCTAGTAATGCAATGTCACCTCGCAGGTAACATTTGTCAATTTCTAATATTCTAATTTCGCACTTAATCTAACTATGACATTTTATTTCTTAATTTTCCATGACATAATGTTACCTCTAATAAATACATAATAGCCAGCAGTAGATTTTTTATCATATAGTGACTAGATATAATCAGTATCAGAGAAACCCTTGACCTTAATATGAACATGATTACTATACACCAAGCCTCAGCATAGTAAATCATTGAGATATTTTTTAATAAGAATTACATCCTCCAATGAGGAACAAGAGAAAAAGACAAAAACTAGTTCATAATACTAGCGAAGAAGGCAATATCTTACAAGTTTGGCAATATAATTAAACTAACCAACTAGTTGTTAGTACTTTTGTGGTTCAACAAAGGTGTCCCCATTATCCAGCGATAACTTAATTCTTGGATCCATGGGAGAGGTTTGAATTCAACATATCAATCACTTGAAATAAATCCAATGTGTGCTTTCTTTGCGGAAAAAAAGATGTCACCACGACATCTAACAATATCAACACCACATAAATAACAAGCTTATGATATCTTTGGTTTGAAATTAATTTTGAAGAGACAATTTTAAATCAATGATGTCAGTATTATCAATGTCACTAATCATAATTTCATTCACGTATACAACGAGAAGAATATACTCAATACTAGAATGACGTAGAATATAGAGTGATTGATGTTACACCAAGAGAGCCCAAATTTAAATATAGTTTCACTAAATATGCTAAACAATGCTCGCGGGGATTGTTTCAAACTATATAAAGACTTTTTCAGCCAACAAACAATCCAGACACCTCCTAGACAACAAACCTTGAAAGTTACTCCAAATAAACCTCCTCCAGAAGATTATAATATAAGAATATATTCTTAACATCTAACTTATATAAAGACCAATGATGCATAGAGGCCCATGAAACTTGAAGTTTAATAGAAGTCAATTTCACAACAGGAGAAAAGCATTAGTGTAGTCCATAATATGTTTGAGCATACAATTTATCCATTAGATGAGGAAGATGGGATAACAGCTATTAAGACTCTTGATATCATGTAGAACTTATAAAATAAGGAGAGATGAAAAAATCATGTTGAGGTTAGTTCTATTCACATATTATTTACATATATCAAAAATGCTAAATCACCTTTACAAAGGAATATTCTTTAACATATCCTAAAGCATATTCTATCTAATAAATATTCTAATACTAACAAGTATTCTAACATGAATCAATTAAGGCAATATAACGAAATTTTAGGAGTGATAGGTTAGACATAAGAGCAAGCTGAGTTCGATTTAAAGCTCCATACTCGAATCCTCTAAACAATGCAGATCATTGTGGCATCCTCATTAATAACGCTAAGCCTAAGGCCACCTTGTCAGAGGCGAACTGCCATACTGATAACTCGGACAGCCTTATCAGAGCAAGCAGATTGTCAAGTAGTCTTCCAAGAACCACTCTACCAAGGTAGGTAGATGGCTGACTGAGAGGTACATTATCAATTCTAATAATCCGGCCATAACTCCAAGCTAACCCATGGTCAACTAGATGCTTGCCAGTTGCAAGTCATGTCCACTATGACCGAAGGCACCAAATCAAGAGAATTATACCTAAAACATATTTGCTTCATAAAGCTTCATTAGTCTCATGTTCATGAACGCAGTAGTTAACCTTGAAAATTGTTTACCTAGTATATGACATTAACTTTTTCAGAAGGATAATGATCTTTCAATAAATGACACTAACTCCTCAGAAGGATAACAACCTATTGAGTTACTGGCTCAAATTTTGAAAAATAGTTAAAAACTTTATGGGATGATACCTTAGAGTAGGCCCAAAGCCGCTATAAATGAGAAGTCCCTTAGGCACGTAAGGGTATATTTACCTTCAGCTTGAGATTCAAGAAAACCCTTATTTTTCTACATTTTAAGGTTTAAGCTTGTGCTCCAAAACACCTTCCGCCAACCAAGAAACTTCTACCAAGGTTAGAGCTCGTCCTCCAGATGCCTATCTCTCATTCTTTACTTTTACTCAAACATTCTAGTTTAGCTAGAGCTTTACTTACTTGAATGTTGAATGATATGTCGAGAGCTAATCCCATCCCTTGAAAATCTTATTTTGGTTTGTAGTACCCAGAATTCAAGTTACAAGATCCTAGAAGCCATTCAAGGAATCACTCTGGTTGAATCAAAATTTGTGGTATGCATCCATGTGATAGAAGGGTTGTTGACAAATTCTTCCTTCATTGGATCCCAAGTTCAACTTTATTATTGTATCCCTTTAAGTGTCCAAAGATTTAGAAACCAGGACAATTGATCAACTCATGGGGTCACTACAAGCTCATGAAGAGAAGATTGTGAAGAAGCAGGTGACTTTCTAGAGCAAATGCAACAAACGAAAGTCACTTTGAAGGAGAAAGAAGATTGGGATGGGAAAAGTGAAAGCGTTCATGAAAGTGGAATGGATGTTGCAAAGGAAGAGGAGGAAGAGGTGGTCCTGGATTATCTAACAAAGAATAAAAGAATCAAGAGCGGAATTAATCAAAAGGATGTGGAAGATGATACAATTCAAGATTTAATGGCTGAAGGTATGATAAATAATGAACACACTGGTATAATTGTCAAAAATATGGTTATTTTGCTTCAGAGTGTAGAAGTCCTCAAAATGTCTGCAAAGAGCCAATTATGTTGAACATGAAGAAATAGAGAAAACTTTATTATTATCATATAAAGTAGAAGAAAATAGATAGGAATGTCTGGTTTCTTAACAATACAACTAGTCAACATATTTGTGGTGACAAAAGCAAGCCTGTTGAGTTCGATGAAACCATGTAAGGTAACCATAACTTGGTGTTCTGAAACTCATCCAAAGTTTCCATAATTAGAAAGGGTATAATTCTGTTTCGCTTGAAAAATAATGGTCAAGATTTTATTGCTAATATGTTCTATATTCAAAGCATGAAAACAATATTTTAAGCTTAGAACAATTCTTTGAGAAAGCTATGATACTAAAATGAAAGATAATAGTCTTTATATATGAGATCAAAACAGAATTTGGTGGCCAAAGTTCAAATGACAAGAAACTGGATGCTTTTGCACAACCTTCAAACCAAGGTTTCTAAATGCTTAAAGGCACGTATTGTAGATCAAAATTAGCCTTGGTACTTGAGGCTTGGGCACTTAAACATTGATGGGATAGAACTATTGGCCAAGAAGAATACCATGAATGGATTGCCTTCTATTGGCCACCCTTATTAACTTCGCAAAGGACGTCTCTTTGGCAACCAAACAAGAAGAAGATTTCCAAACAAATCTAACATTCGTAAGTTTGTGGTCCATTCATTCCACCATCTTTGGGTAACAAGTATTTTATGCTATTAATTCAATATTATAGTAAAAAAAACTTGGTTTATCTCCTCAAAGATAAATTGAAAGTGTTTGAAGCATTTACAAATTCAAGGCACTTATTAAAAAACAAAGTGGCTTTGATAGAAAGGCTATATGATCCAATAGAGGAGATGAATCCACATCAAATGCTGCCAAAAATTTTTTGTGAAGAAAATGAAATTCACCATCCTTTAACGATTCCAAGATCTCCACAATAAAATAGGATTGCAAAGAGAAGAAAAATAAAACAATTCTTAATATGGCTTTGAGTATGTTGAAAAGCAACAATATTCCTAAAGAGTTTTGGGCCAAAACCGTTTATTGTGCAATTTATTTGTCCAATTGATGCCCCACCAAAAGTGTTCCTAATTCAGCTATGAAAAGCGTAAAGTGGAAGAAAGCCAAATGTCATTCATTTGTGTGTTTTTGGAAGCATAACTCATTCACATGTGCTGGATGAAAAGCGCTCCAAGATGGACGCCAAGAGTGAGAAATTGGTCTTTATCAACTATAACACAAGAACCAAAGGATACAAGTTGTGCAATCTCAGAAGTCACAAGATCATTACTAGTGGAGATGTTGAATTTGACAAAGCAAGTTTGCAGGATTGTAATTCTCCAAAACAAGAGTGATATTTCCCTTTCTTTGAAGAAGAGGAGCAAGCAAGCCAAGTCTTAAAGCCCCATTCTCCATCTTCAGCACTTCTGCCATCTGTTCAAGGGAAATCGACTCCATCTCCACGTGAAGCAAGTTCAAGTGAGACCAAGAGGCATAAAGAGTTTTCATGACATAAATGATGTTGTGGATGAGGTAATGGAAGGATTAAGCATTTTTACCCTTTTTGTCTCTTTGGCAATAGTGAACCTCTAAGCTTTAAAGAAGGAACCCTACGTAAGAACTAGAGAAATGCAATTAATGAAGAAATCAAAGCCACATAGAAGAATGAAACTTAGGAGCTTACTAGTCTTCTAGAAGTGCACAAGGAAATTGGAGGTCAAGTGGATATACGAGGCAATGAAGAATTCAAAGGAGAAGTCGAGAGGCATAACCCAAGAAGACAAGACTTGTTGGCAACAGTTACAATCAAAGACCCAGAATTGACTTTAATGATGTAGTTGCACCTATTGATCATTTGAAAACTATCAGATTAATTATTTCCTTGGCAGCACAAAACAATTAGAGAGTACATCAAATGAATGTCAAGTATTCTTTCTCGGATGGCTTCCTTGAAGAAGAGGTCTATGTCCAACAATGTTAAAAAGGTAATAAGATAAAGTTTCAAAGTGAAGAAATCCATGTATAGCATGAAGGAATCACCAATGGCACGGAATTCTATAATTGACAATTATTTCCAACAGACAATTCTCCAAATGTCCTAATGATCATGCCTTTTACACAAAGGTCAATGACAATGGAGATAGATTTATTAATTGCATAGATGTAGATGGCTTGATTCTTGCAAGCAATAAGTCCAGCATGACTAAAGAATTCAAGCAAAGCTACCTTTTAAGAGCTTGAGATGATAGCCATTGCCCTAATATCTTATTACGTTGGCACTGAAGTGAAACAAATGGAGAAGGGGGTTGCTGTTGATCGACTAGCTAAAGCTATCATTTCTTTTATGGGATCAATATTAGCAATGCAATTCATCCTACAATAAATAAAACCTAATCCAAATTATAGGGCTATGTAAAACCATACGATTTCCTCTATCTAAATCAAGCAGATTTTACATGAAGAAGAGTTGGCTCAATATGTTCTATTTGATATAGACAGGAGAAGAACTCACTAGAGGCCCAAAAAACAAAGAAAAGTTGTGTACAAATGAAATATCCAGCAACAAGAAGGAAAATAATTAATAATAGTTCTGATCCGAATCTCCTTAAAAAGAAGATTTTTTTTCTCTCACAGTAGTGTGCTTTAGTCGCCTTACCTTTTCATCCCTAAGAAGGTTATGCTAATGAAGTTCTCAGGAAGTTCGAAATGGATGATACCAATATGGTAAGTACCCCATGGTATGTGGAGTCAAATTGTCAATAGGTGGATTCTGTCAATTTGGTTTGAATACCTATTTGACAAGGAGCTCCTTATCATAAAATAGCCAAAAGTATCCCTTAATCACATCCTACAATCAAGTTATGGTTGTAGCTATGATTATGTACAATAAATGAAAGGATCTCCTAAACTAGGGAATTATAATATACAGTCAATGGGATATTCTTGCCAATAATATATGCCTCATTCTTGCTAACAGATCCAACATTTTTCAAAAGCATCGACAAAATTTTACAATATTTAACTTACACAAGGCTGAATATTCTTGTTGGAGTTGGACTTGTTAATCTTTGTATGGAAGCTCCTACTTCGTCTCATTCGAAGGTGGCCAAGAGAATTCTCCATTACATCCAAGGTACACTTGATCATGTTTTATTTTATTTTATTTTTCATTTGCTGGTAATTTAAAGCTTGTTGGATTAGTGATAGAGATTTAGCCAGAGACATCGATGAAAGAACAAGCATTATGGGGTTGTTATCTTCTTGAGAAGTATAGATTTTACATGGTCTTACAAAGAGCAACCAATTGTTACACTTTCTACATCGGAAGCAGAGTATGCTGCCATTTCAAGTTGTGTTTGTCAAGCTATTTGGCTATAAGATATTTGTTGAAGGAGTATCACATTTTGCAAGAAGAGCCAACAGAGATTTTTGTAGACAACAAGTCAATAATATTATTGGACAAGAATCTGGTGTTCCATGAGCAAAGCAAGGATATTGACACGTAGTTCCATTTCTTTAAAGAATGTATGACTAAAAAGGAGATGGTGCTCATGTTCTTGAAGTTTCAAGATCAAATTCCAGATGTTTTCCCTAAGCACCAGCAATTTAAGGAGTTTGCTTGGAGTTACAGAACACAGTTTAGGAGGGAATTGGTTACTAAACTTGATCAGTAACTTGTTTTTTCATTTCCAATAACTTCACATTAGTATGGTGAAGATTTATGTCTTTAGATTTGTTGTCATTAGGGAATTACATGGAATTATAGGGATTTACTTAGAGAAGAATTATTTTAAGAGTTATTTAGGAGGTTAGAAGATCATCTACAGACACTAACAAATATCCATGTATTCTAATTATTTTATCAACTAAGTGAAATAAAATTTTATTATGTGCCAAACTATCCTATCCACTTATCTTCCTTTAAGAGAGTTGTGAGTAATAGTTCTGATTTTCCAACATGGGAAGCAATCGAGGACATTTTCTTCATACTAATCTCACTTCAGATTAAATATAAAAGCAACATAAACTAAATAACCCACAACAGAAAAAATTAACAAAACCTGAATTCAAACGAAAGAATGATAGAATTCCCTCCGGCAGCCTTTCACACAATTCCACAGAATAAACTCAAAATCGGGCCTTCAACAACTACATCTTACTGTTTCTAAGTCGAAAGACAAAATCCAAAGCTTAGTTGCATTATGTAACACATTCAAAGACGACCCAAATGGTAAATAACATTTAAAAAGCCAAATAGCTCACCATTTTGTGCTACACTTGATCACGCTCCTACAACTTTGAGAGCTTTCTCACACACTGTCGGTGTTTGATACACTAAACGATAAGTAGCTAGTGAAGCGCGTTACGCGAGATGAGATGGGTCGCGCTCGGATCTGTCGGATGGGTGTGAATTGTGAAAGTGATAGAACTGATTTTTTTTTCCCAGTGCGGTGGATGTGTGGCTGCTGAGCTTCGAATTGTGTTTGGTACTACTGTGTTCCCGAACATCAATTAGTGAGTTTGGTATTAACTTCAGAGATTCCGAATAAAAATTGTTTTACTTGCTGAATAATCTAACCAAAAAGTGTTGGTTTTGCGCGCTTTACTTACACAGAAAGATTCGCTTACAACAAATGCTTGCATACCCGGATGAATGTGGATGATTGAGGTTTTCTGTTCCTTAATTTTTTTAGTACTTCAAAATTGTACTCATTATACATTTATTCTTTTTTTATAACAACTAATTTTTTATATCTTGTTACTTTATTCTTTAAATTTTGTAATAATAATTTTATAAATTTTACTTGATTATCAACTTCAAAATATTTACCAAATAGGCTGATAAATATATAATAATAATATTAAAAAATATTAATTAATATAATTTAATATATTATCATATCTAAATTGTAATACGAATTAGGGAATCAAAATTTATCCGTGAGGTTTGAATTGGGTTCGGTCTCCGTACGCCTTTAATTTGAATTCTATGCAACATAAAATACGGTTAAAGGATTTGACACGGTTAAAGGATTTGACGGGACTCACTTTTCGATATATCCTCCAACGTTCAAGTCAATATTTTTCTTTGATGAAAAAAATAGGAGATGATGCAAATTTAAATATTAGTAAGAATATTTCTTGTTTTGAGATTTGCTCTTTTTTGAAAATGTCTTAGCGAGAGAGTGTGTATGTACACTGTGCTTCTTTCAATTATCTGTAATTTGTTTGAGCGTCGACCTCATTTTCCTGTTGAAAAAGATGAGTTTTTATAGAAATTATGAGGCGGTTAACCTTTTTTATCAACTTTCCAAAAAATCGCTGAGTTGATAGGATTTTACTCAATTGGCTATTCCAATAGATTCTTGAGGCCATTAATTCAAAATAAGAAAGGAAAACCACTTCGACCGTTAGTGTCGGTTCCGTCTTCATTCAAGGATTGAACCGTTCGGATAAGATCATTCGGCGTGTCTACCGATTTGGACTGCATGAGCCGTCTGGGCCTCCATATTTTATTGGCCAAATCCGTGGGCGAAATCTTTTTCTTAGGCTGTCGATAATAATACCCATCATTAGTTCCTTTGCCAAGAAGCCTGAAATTCAACCTTCTTGTTTGATATCCAAGGATAGTCATTTGTCCAAAATCATGCTTTTGGTCCGATAGGTTTCGTTGGCCAGTTGAACGAGGACTTTCAGTTCGAAGGGCTTCATTAGACGATGGCTATTAACTCAATGGTCTTTATCCGTGCTATTAGTTGCAGCATTAAATGCAAGCCTATTTGAGTCCTACATCATTCTTGGAAATGTGCAAGTCATCATTACTGACATTGGATGATTTGACGTGCTACAGAGCTCATGGGATGCCGACATATATCACCGTCAAGATAATGCACATCTTTTTGAATTTCAAACTCAACAGCGTCATTTCAACCCAAATGTCTTGTATATAAATAGGCTCTAAATTCTTCATTCCATACTTTTAAACCCTTCGTTGCTTTCTTCACTTTTGAGATTCTCTTGCCATCCTTTTCTTCTCCAAAAAATTTTCTTCTTCAATGGCTGCCGGTGTCAATGATATTCAATCAGTTCTTACTTCCGGCAATGTCGACTATCTTTGAGCTCAGTATAGGATTCCAAATTTGTTGATATACCTCCTACCTGGAGTCGGTGGTAGAGCTCTTTCTCCACCAGAAAGCTACATCACCATCTACAAAATCCATCTGAAAGGTGGTCTTTGTTTTCCTTTGGCACCGAAACTATACAAAATAATGATGGACCTCCACATTCCGATCGCTAGACTGCAATCAAACGCAGCAAGCTATTTAGTTTTTTTGTGTTTTTGCCTAGATTCACGGCCTGGTATTTGACATCAAGACCATAAAAGTTATTCTTCATTTTCATCATGGAGTTGACTGGTTTCAATTTCTCCACAGCCTGATTTTGAGTTGAGTGGGAAAAATCCTAACTTAACGAAGAGATAGAAGAACTAGTTCTTTTACTTGACAACTCCTTTTGGATGGGAGCTCTCCAATCAATAGGGTCAAGTCTCTCTATTTTTTAATTTTAAAATAATAGAGTATGAGAATGAGTCAGCCAATGTATTGACAAATCATCTCAAGGAAAAGGCCAGCTCTTTAATGAGAATAAAAAGAACCGATAGCTACTAATCGAGGCCTTTACTCAGGGTAAATGGGAGGCTGTACTGGAGGGGTCGGACGCTCTCCCAGCATCGTCGATCCAAAAAAGGAAGTACAAGAGGAAGCAAAAGCCTCTTCAAATAAAAGAGTCGTCGACCTAAGTGTCCAAGTGTAAAGAGGCCTCAGCCGCATCCTCCTCTGAAGACAAAACCACCATCGATCAGTTAATAAGAAGGAAGAGGTCGTCGATCAGAGTGGACCCAACTTGTAGATCCTCCTTGGCCCAAGTCTCTAAGGCTGTCATGCCAAATGTAAGTTGTGAGTCTTCGAAGCCTACTGCTAAGGTGGGAATTGAAAACATTTCGATCCCTGCTCCAACACTTGCTCCGTATGAGGTGTTGGCCTTTCTGTTACCACTGTTCAAGGAGTCCCTACCCAACATCCCTACTAACTTTGCTGATGGTACACCTTGGATCAGCAAGACTTAATCTGGTGAGGCCGAGGAGATGCCACTAATTGAATTCCAAGTGACTAGCATCATTGAGGTGGTCACTTCAGAACTTCATGTTGAAGTTGTAGAGGTTCATTCTCTCAAACCCCGAGCATCCAAGGCCAAAGTCAAAGATGAGGCCGAGGGGAGAGTCGTGGCGGCAGATTTACCCCTCTTGGAGGCCCCCATGTCTGAGGCTGAGCCGAAAGCAGCTCCAGAAGTAGCAATCAAAACATATGGTTTCAAGCCCCTAGCGTTTGAGGTCGAGGGGGATGTTTTTGCCAGAGGAGTCCATGAGGTGGCCAAGGTGGATGTTGCATAGCCCTTAGAGTTCGAGGTCTAAGAGGCATTGGAGGTCCCCACAAGTGATGTTCCTTCGGGGAGCTATTATATCACTTAGGTATTGACCGAACCCTTTCTTAGAACTTTTATTACTTTATTTGTAGTCGCTAACCTGTTATTTTTTCTTTGCAACTTCAAGAAATGGTCCATTATCTTACCTGCGCTACTGACCGCTTTGTTCATGATTATGTTAAAAAAGAAAAGTTCTTGACATCAGATGAGCGACTTCCTGACTTGAACATGAGCTATCTATGATGAAGCATAAGTATGCCCTCTTTTGGGACCAGAACTTCAAGCTAGACAGCGAGTTTCGGACATCCATTAGTTCGAGTGACAACAGGCAGATGTTGGAGCACAGTTATTGGGACAGTATCAGCATCTACCAACACATTATTAAAATGATGGCTCCTAGAATTCCAATTTTCATACTTCATTCTAGGAACTTCAGTATTCGTCATAACTCAGATGTATTATACCGTCCCAGAGACAATGTAGACTCTTAGGAGCCTCTACCGGCGACTTCGCAGCCTCATCCTCCTCTGAAATAAATACTTGTATTTTTTTATTACACTTGTAATTGTAACATTTTTTCGTAATAAAATGAAAAAATTTTCTGATACTATGTCAATGACTCTTTCTCTTTTTCTTGGTTGTTTGTACTTGTACATATATATATATATGTGTGTGTGTATAAGTTGGCCAGACATTATATATTAAATGTCAGGCTCTCAAGATTACTTAATTCGTCGTCCACACCTAGCCTCTGTCCCTTGGATGAACCGGAGGATATCAAAGCTCTTAGGTGTCTAATTGAAATTTTTTAGACAATAGTTAGTTGACAATACTATTTTAAAGGTCTTTACATTCGTGCTTTAAGGAAACCTTTTAAAGTTTTTGACCTTCAACCTCATTAGGATCGCTTGGTTCCGTAACCAAGTTTTAATAACCCAACTTTGTTAAAGCCGCTTGATTATGTGATCGAGTCTTATAGACTACTAAGTGTGATTCGAGCGACATGTGAACATATATTACTTGACTTAGGGCAGCCTGGGTAGTGCAATTTCATGAAATAATAAGCAAGCATCCATATGAACAAATAATAAATAATTATTTTATTAATAAGATGTCAGAAAAATTACAAGCACTCCAAATGATGCAAATTGATCTTACCTGGTGATAAGTACATTTATTGATAGTATTTTTTGAGGTAAGAGATATTCTAAGTCCGAAGGACTAGTTTGTTATTCTAGGTGCGTAATTTGTACGCCCCGTTCTAAACAATGATCGAGACCAGGAACGACCCCTCCTATTTATGTGAAAGCTTTTTTTGGTCGACATTTTTGTCAGTGGCTTCAATACTTCGTAATACTAAATATTCCACTTCAAATTGCTACGCTCTCACCTTCTTATTATAGTATCTGGAATCCTTTATTGATAAGCCGTCATCCGCAATTGTGCCATATCTCAGGCTTCTTCAAATAGATCAAGATTCTTCTGAAATCTTTGTGAGTTGTTATGCGAGTCAAAACATTCAACACGGAGACTATACAGCCCAACCTCTATTGTAGTATCTGACAGTTCGTCTACCCATGAGCTCCCAACACTTTCAAGTTTGCCTTCAAACCATACAATATTATACAATTGGTAACCTCCACTTATTCGTTAGTTTGTGGGTAGGCAATGGATGTGCGAACCAACCTTATCCTTAAAGTAGTATAATATTTTATGAAAAGCTTGCTAGTGAATTGAGTTTCATTATCAGTCACTATAATTTTGAAAAAGCTAAATCTACACACGATATTCTGTCGGATAAATCCGGTCACGTTTTGCTTAATGATCCAAGCAAGCGGGATGGCCTCGACCCATTTTATGAAACAATTGACCCCAATAATTATGAACTTTCCCTACCCAGAAGCAACCGGAATGGGTACGAGGATATCGAGCCCTCATTGTGTGAATGGGTAGGGCGATTGTAGAGCTCAAAACTCTGCATGCGGCAGATTGGTAAGGTTCCCATGTACCTGACAATTCTCACATTTTCGTACGAAATCCATAACGTTATACTTCATGGTGGGCTAATAATATCCTTATCTTATGAGTTTCAAAGTAAGATTATTATTCCTAATATGGGATCTATAGATACCAAGGTGTACTTCTTTGAGCGCGTAGTCAGCTTCTTCTGATGTGAGACACCGTGGGTATGGGACAGAGTATCCATATCGGTATAACTTTTCATATATAATGGTATACCAACCTGCTATCCTTTTCACATGCTTGGCTTTATCCGAGTTCTCTAGTAATGTACCGTCAGACAAGTATCTCACATATGGAGTCATCCAATTATCAGTGATGGCTATCTGTGTTATTTCTTGCTCTAGGTCATTTATACTAGGAACTTTGAGGACTTCACATATTTCTCATGCGTATTGCTCTAGATCCTCAGTCGCTGCGGCCCTTGCTAGTCGGTCGATTTTCCTATTCTCTTCTCTTATAATGTAGATCATTTTCACATTACCAAATGTTGAAATCAGATCTCAAACTTTTAAAAGATACTTAGAAAGCTGTTGGTTGTAAGCCTCAAAATTCCCTCGAACCCAATTAATAACCAATTCTGAGTAACTATAGACAATAAGGTTCTTCGCCGAGCATTCTCTGGCCAATCTAAGACCAACAAGTAATGCCTCGTATTCTGTGATATTATTGGTTATTGGGAAGTTGATGGTCATTAAATATTTTATCTGTAATCCATCAGGTGTTCTCAAGACTACATTGGCACCACAGTCTACTTGTATTGAAGAACCGCCTTCGTACAAAGTCCATGTTGGAGTGTTTCGCTGGCCATCGGCTTCAATATGGTCAAGGTTTTTCAGAGTTGGAGTCGTTATTTCAACAATAAAATCTGCCAGAACTTAACCTTTTAAGGCTGGTCTCAATCGAAACTTCATGTCGAACTCGCCCAATTCAATAGCCTACTTGATCAATCATTTTGACGTATCTGGTCTCTTCAATATTCCCTTTAATGGTTGGTCTGTCATGTTGATAATTTTACGCACCTGAAAATATGGTTGGAGTTTTCAGGCAAAATAAACAAGTGCCAAACCTATCATCTCCGACATAGTACACAAGCTGCAGCCCATCAGACTGTTATTGAATTAGAACTAAGCTCAGGACAATGTTGAACATAGCAAACTACAAATATAGCTCTTTGTGTTTTTCTTGAGGGGAAGTTAGAACCGGAGGGTTTGGGAGATGCTCTTTCAAACTCTAGGGATGCAGCTTCACAGTCGGTCGTCTATTGAAAACCCGTGGCCTTTGTTCCCCTCAAAAGTTTTGAAGAAAAGCAAGTATTTTTCAGCCAACTTAGCAAAAAAGTGGGAGAGTGCTGCTAACCTTGTGGTCAATTTCTAAACTTCTTTCATAGTCCAAAGTGGGTTCATGTCAAGGATTATTTTGATCTTCTTAGGATTTGCTTCAATCCCTTGATGTGAGACAATAAAATCTAAAATTTTTTTCAAAGTTACTCCAAACATACACTTCATCGGATTGAACTTCATCTAGTGTACCCGAAGGACAGTGAATGCCTCATCCAGATCGCGAATATGGTCGTCGGTCACCCTACTTTTGATGAGCATGCCGTTCACATACGCTTTCATATTTTGTCCGATCTGGGCCTCGAACATTTTGTTGACGAGTCGTTGATGGGTAGTACTAGCATTATTTAGATCGATGGATATAACTTTATAATAGTATGTCCCTTTGTCGGTTATGAATGATGTGTATTCCTCTCCTTCGAATTTGTTTGTAACCTGAGTATGCATCTATGAAATTAACAGTTTGTGTCCGAATGTTAGTATATGAGCAGATCAATCCTCGGTAACAGAAAGCTATCCTTCGGACATACTTTATTGACGTCTGTGAAGTTAACGAATATCCTCCACTTTCCGTTACTCTTCTTGATCGTGACCACATTAGACAACCAGTTTGAATAATGAACTTCCCTAATAAATACAGCATCAAATAGTTTCTTCACCTTCTCACAATGGCTATCAGTTTTTCAACTGAATAATTCATTCGTTTCTGTCGAATGGGTTTATGATCAGGATCGAAACCCAACTTATAGACTAAAAAAGATACTTTTTGGTGCTTACGTGAACAATCAAGTTTTGACCCCGTAAAATTATAGCGGAAGCAAAAAATAAATAAATATCCGATACACGTAAATGATATTTAGAACTAGATGCTAACGAGATAATAACCATGCACAATATAAACAATGATGAACAACAATGATAAAAATATAATTTTTGGTGACAAAGTAAAAACTCGATACCTACGATAATCGAGAAAAATACTCCGGGCTTCAACAGCCAGGGAAGCAATGAACTATAAAAATTAACTTACAGACCGGGTGGTAACGACGTGCTAACCTAGCCGACTTACTCCCGTCACGTGATCCCTACCAAGGAACTCC
>JAOVVI020006387.1:0-15660 GCA_028571085.2 Nepenthes alata | reverse complement strand
TTATTTTGATGCATAATATACTACTTATAGGATATAAATTGATGTGTTTATGATTGTTATGTTTGGTGTTTGATCGACATTGTCTAAAATGGTTATTCGTGAGTTAAGCCAACTGCATAGGAGGGTAGTGGCCAATAGGATATCACGGGTCAAGTATTTAGTATGCTTGAAGAGTTGTTTTTCCTATTTTCGATCATTGGTTACCTTTCTTCATATAACCTTTGAATACATGAGTATATTTTTGGATACTTATGATAAAAATAAAAAAAGGAGTATACAAAAATATTACAATATTAAGAAATATAAAAATATATGGAATCTTAGTACGGTCTATAATTATCTGACACTGATTTTTATATCATGATAGAATGATCTTTATGATCATGAATGGGTGCTTATAATCATATGAATCAAGAAAAAAATCACGGGAGTAGAAACTACAGCAAAATCACTACGTGAAATAGGTTACAAACCTCAGAGATGGAGTATCCGCTACACTCCCAAAAATGACAAAGAAAAACCTCTTTGGAGTAAATAAGAAAAACACTCATTTCTCTTCTACTCTGTTTTTATTTCTTCTCACTCACTGGTAGTGTACTCCTCTTATTTCCTTTATCCTTGGATCTTACCTCCTTGCACTCTACCGTGCTCAGATGCTCTCCCTCACTCTCTTTCTTTTCTGCATACTCAGCATGCGTATATATGATAGTCTGTCCGGAGACCTTCAACCAATAGGCGGGTTGAGTGTGGTCAAATGCCTGCCACCTACTCTGTAACCTGCCAACAGCATTATCCACCAACTCTGCAACCTGCCACCTGTATAAACGGCGCACGTACAGCAGGTCTGTCATATGCTCTGATGTCTAACAACTTGTTGCCAGCTGTCCACGACGTCCTCAGTCGTTGCTGCAGTCAAGTCCATTGGCCGTCTGTGCTAATTGGCTATCACAAGAGTCTTCCGGCGTTCCTTGGTTGATTTCATACCAGTAATACCAATTGGTAAATCCTTCTTTCCTAGTCGGTCAACATGTTGACCGGCAACCCAAAGGCGCTCCAATATTTACTACTCCAAATATACTATCAGGAAATTCTCTCCCGATTTCCTTTCCAGCCTTAACAGGTCAACCTTCCGTTGACCAAATCCACAGCCATCCGGTCAACCTTCCGTTGACCGGATCCGGTCAATCTCTCGTTGACCGTCCTCCACAACCATCCGGTCAATCTTCTTGTTGACCGTCTTTGCCACCCGTCCGCCATCCAGCAGTAATCCTGTAGCCCTCAAATGGTCAGCCTTTTGTTGACCGGATTCAGCTGGCCATCCGTCAGTCAATCTCTATTGACCGTCTTTGCCTTTCAACCGGTCAAAATTTATTAACCGGCTAATATACTTCGATGATAAACTAGTTTATTGAATCTCCCACAAGGAAACGTCCTACCCCAACACCGCGAAATTACCCTCACGAAACAATGGGGAAATGGAGCAAATCTAATTCCTCTATGATCGAGGATGAGGCATCTTGAAGTATAATTAGTGAATGGTTCATTAATCTTATGAACGGCCAATAACGAGTCCGTTTTAATTAAGACCCGTTTCACCCCTAGACCCCAGGAAACAAACAGACATGAACGATGGCTTTGATTTCAACTGTGACTGTGTCACTGTAGCCAAAGAATCCAGACAATCCAACGGCCCAATGCCCATGATTATTTCTTCCAATTCCTCCCGTTTTTAGATATTGTTTGTGAGGATACCTGTATGAGTGTTAATTTGCACCAAGCTTTGAGTGTAGCTTACTAGAGAGATGTGCTTCTTGCAGCAATATTGGGCTGGACAGGCAAGAGAGGAGATGAGATTGGTTGAGATCCTATGCAAGCAGCATATGCTCCTCTTCGGATAGGGATCCTCATGGGACACAGGTTCAGAAAGCCCCCTATTATGCCATTATCCAAATGAGCCAGATAATTGCCATGAACACGCGTGCTCCGTTCCTTTGATTCTTCCTAGTGATGTGCTGGTGTGTGTGCAGAAGAAATCAGTGGGAAATTTCCCTTCACAAAATCATCACCCAAATTCGTCTTGCCTTACGTGCAATTGTTTCAAACAGTCCACATGCCAAGCAATTTCTTGAAGTTGTAATGTTCCTCCTCCTCAACATCTGTGAGGATGATTTTTTTTTTTTTCTGTTTTTGAGAATAAGCCACAAAAATTGTCGGAATTTGATTTTCTACACCCTAAGCCAATGTGTGTTTCCGGGGAGAGGGTGCTCGTAGAGCAGGTCATAAGCTGTATTTACAGGTGTGACTGTGCTAGATGGTCCTGTCTTCAATGTCAGTATGGAGTACATCACCTGTAGTTTTGCCTTCAAAGAATGTCTAGTTCTAGAGCACATTGAGAAGGAGAAAACAACTTTGAGCTTAACTTCTTCAATTGAAATGAGGGAGCTTGCTCTGAGCATGAGAGAGATGTCCCCAACCCATTTGTCCTCCTAGAATCTTACAGCTCAGCCATTACTAACAGACTATTTACTACCTCAGGTGATTACTTGCCTTGCTTTAAGAATTCTGCACCAGGTACCCGACAATTTAGTTTGAGCAGTTACAGTCATTTGAATGGAGATGTTTAGTCAGTAAATTTTGACAGTTCCCACCCTAGGTAGGTCTCCCAAGAGAGAAGGTCATGTTGGCATCATGTATTCTTTTAACCCCACTTTTCCTAGAGCAGCATATGCCTCCTCCAGGCTCACCAAATGGGTAATTCAATCACCAAAGTAAAAGTAGCAATTAATATGGTGTAGCTGCTCGCATAGCCCCTTTGGCAGAGAATGAGTTTGCATCAGATAAGTTGGGATGGATTTGAGATGTTACTGCAACCAAAAGATGTTTGAATTTCTACTACTCCTCAAGTCTTATTATATACATCTAAAAATATATATATATTTTACGTATATGTATTCTCTAAACTATTGCTTTATAAGTAATAGATATATAATTTTGAATATAATGTTAAAATTATTTTATTGTAATTTGACGATGTAAATGTTAATTATCAAAATACTACTTTTAAATATAAAAATAAAACTGGGTACTTTCATAGTTTACAAAAAACCTTGGCGAGCAAGTCCTTATCCTTGAGCAAATTTCGGCATAATAGTTGGAATGGCCCAAACCCCTCTCCTCTCTGTGACGCCTTCCGAATTTCACTCCAGATAAGAAGCCATAAAGTCTCTCTCTCTATCTCTCTCTCTCTCTGGTCGTAGTGGGGTTCCCCAGAACTAGGGCTGTCTGCCGGGTAAGTTTTTCCGCCGATCTGTTGGATCAAGGCCCTATTTTTCCCTCTGTGGCACTGGTAATTATCAAATCGAAACGTGTTTCCGTCATTAGTACTTGCTGACTAATGTTCGGTAGTGGTAATTTCATGTCATTTCCTGTTCTGCTACGTTATGGTTTTCCATCACGTTTGATATTCTTCCTTTTCGATGATTAGCTTTGTTGTGAGTGACATAGGGTTTGTTTGACTTGATTAGTGTGTGGCTACACTACTTTTTGAGGAATGTTGGTTCTTTGGAGTCAAAAAGAACATTTCGATCCATCGGCAGATAATTGCTCCAGTAGTAGATGGTCGTGTTTTTTCCCAGCCTAAGTAGCTGCGCTGTTGCTTCTCTTGGGGATCCGAATAACAAAATAGCGAGACATTTCCCAGTATTTTTTTAGGTCGGAAAGAAGCCAGTATGTTTGAAATCATAAGAAGAAACTATTGTCATTCGAATTCAGCTTGTGATTAAATGTAAACGGTTGGCTAATTATATTAGATTAGTTTAGTTCACTTTCGTCAACTCCCCCTCTGTTGATAGGGAAAAGAGAATTAAGAGGTTTTTCCTATTGAAGAAATTTGGGTTAGTTCTATCTTCTTATAATTTTAGCTAAGGAGAGTGAAAGATGGTTTCAATTGAGCTGCAAAATCTCTACGTTGGTCTCTACGTTGGTGGCATCTGTTTTCATTCCACATGAAGAAGCCAACCTTTCCTTTTTCTCTAGGTAAGTTGAGACTGGGGGAGTTGAATCTGCTGCTTTTTGGTACAGGGGCTTAAATAACCAGCTTGCCTAAAACCTCATTAACGTGAAGAAGACTAGTTATGATTTACAGATCTCATATAATGGAGATCTCATTGGCATTAAGTTCATTCTCTATCTTCTGTAGTAGACATTGCAGTCTGCTAGGAGCATGGCTCATCAGTCGCTATGATGAGAAACTGCTTTGTGACACTTTGTGTTGTATTGTGGAATTTCTGATGGATTCTATTATTGTAACTTGATTGCTTCAACTTACTTACAGGTGCTTCTTAGGCATGAGTCTTCTACATCAATTATATCAAACTTCCATTTTTTGTCCCATTGGCCTCCATAAAAAGCTGAACCTGTGTGCATTTTTTTGGTGAATACCTGTGTTTAGTTAAATCTCTTCTATCATCTACCTCTATATTTCACCTTCCCTATTTTCAAACCAGATCAAAATGATACATATTCATATCTGTATCTACTTTGTCAACAGGACTGCAAGATGGATCATATCCACAGCTTTTGGCAGCTGGGAGATGAGCTTCGTGGACACTCAAGAGTCTCAGAGGATCATAAGTGGTTAATGGTTGCTTCTAAGCTTGCTGAGAAGACAAGGTCAAAAGGGGAGCGCATGAATAATCTTGATCTTTCAACAGGCACAGCTGATATGAGACGAAGAGATAGATTTGGGTTCCAAGAAGATAACAAATTTGAAAGCCTCAACTTTAACTTATTGAATTTGGATTCTAAAGTGCCTGACAGTGTGAGAAAAAGCACCTTTAGGGGTGACATCTACAATGTGAATGCTGTGTACGAGAAAAGAAATGACAGCACTGTGGGAAATATGCCCCTTAACAAGTCTGGCATTGACAACCAGAACAGCAAGGAGGCCAACAACACCAACACTAACAACAACGAAAATGCAAATGATAAAAGATTCAAAACCTTGCCTGCAGCAGAGACACTTCCACGACATGAGGTGCTTGGTGGCTACATCTTTGTCTGTAACAACGACACCATGCAGGAGAACTTAAAACGAAACTTATTTGGTAATTTTGATTCCTGGACTTTATTACTTAATTAAATCTAAGAATTTGACTACTTCGCCAGTTGAGTCTGCTAACTGCTTCCTGTCCTGGGCCTGTGTCTTTTTCTGTGCATGATGACTGGTGCTGAATGCCTGAGTATTGTGTGGTTCAGCTATGTTTTGATGCAGTTATATACATTGTGTGGCAATTGTGCCTCTTTTACACTTACTGGAGCATGTGGTTGCAGACAGTTTTATAAATTATCTGTGTTAAATCTTTCGGCTTTTAATTGACAGTAAGTTTATTTTGGTTGCACTTGTTTGTAGGTTTACCTCCAAGGTATAGAGATTCAGTCCGAGCAATAACACCAGGCTTGCCTTTGTTCCTCTATAACTATACTACCCACCAGCTGCATGGTATCTTTGAGGTGTGTGCCTAAGCTTTTGTTTATTGGACAAAATGTTGATTTAATTGGAGTAGGATGATTGGGTCTTAATTTTAAGGGTTTAGATAAATCCCATGGTATAGGAAGAGTATCTTCATCAGATGATAGCATCATGGCAGCCGTAAATCACATTTGATAACCCCGTCCTTCAAAAAAAATGAAAAGAAAAGATTAAAAATCACCTTTCGTTTTTCTTTTTTATTTCTTTTACTTCTTCCATAGATATGGTTTCCTGTTACAGAGTCTAGATAGACTAGCCAATTTTCATATCATGTGCTAATGCTCCAGAGGAAAATTGTTGGGATGAGTAACAGAATGCGTGCTGGAAAGGACTTATCCTAGTTGTTGCTTTTGCTATCCGTCCTATTGAAAGTATCCTAAAAAATCTTTTGTTTTTTGTTGGCGGGTCTGCCTTTTGACTGTGTTTTGTGATCACTTGTATTTTCTATAATTGGCTTTGCACAGGCATCAAGTTTTGGGGGTTCTAACATAGATCCAACTGCCTGGGAAGATAAGAAATGCAAAGGTGAATCAAGATTTCCTGCTCAGGTAAGATTAGGTTTTGCTGCCATGGCAACTAGGAACCTGCTCATTTGTTGAAAACTGGAAGCTTTTTTTTGTTGGGGGGGTGGGGGTGGTTTCTGCAAATTTGCATCCAAAAATAATAGTTTTCCCATAAAAACCGGAAAACTTCATTATCCACTCTTCTGGGATATAACTGAAGTTATATTTTCCGTGTTGTCCTTGTAATGTGCAAAACCTTGTTTTCCGTGCATGGTATTCTGTCTTTCATTATTAGCATATTAACGAATCTCTAGTCTCCACTTAATTAGTGAATTGCTGCCAATTAGTTATTAACGTTGCCATTGTCTCCTCTTCATTTGTGCCGCTTCTCTCTCCACATTATTTGTTTTAAAATAATTAATCAATCTCTGCCCTCTTCATAGTTTCTTTTTTTATCACATGCACACTATTTGCCTAATTATTTCAAATCCTGCAGTTTTGTTTAATTTATTGATGTTACTCTGCTTTCTTAGTCAAAACTTTTGAATTTATTTGCAATTTGTAGAGGCATAGTTATCAAATGATTGCTATTTTATTAAATTTTCTAACCTTTTGAACTTTGAATCAAATATGGAATTTGTTTTGCATGATGTATACCAATACCTTGTCTAATACATTGGTATAATTATGTCCAAAAGAAATGGTACAGGACTTTTAAACTCTTAAACAGTAAAAATAACTGATGAAATGACATTAAGGCTGACCACAATTGCATATCTGGGCACCTAAAGCTATCCAAAGAAGAAATGGTGTGACCATGTAAAGAAGAAAATTCATCCTACTTTGGTGTAACACATGGCATGAGACAAATAGGAAAATTTTTAACGAAGAGCATGAGCCTTAGTGGATGAAATTTTTGGGGCTTTGGAATCTGCTAATATGTGATCTAGAAGAAATTGGGATGAATTTGATTTGGTACTGAAAATTATCAGCTCTAACTTTGCTATTGATGTAAGAACAAGGAAGCTTGATTCTCTTAGAATTGTTGCTCTAGCAACCTTTTCAGTTTTCTGTCCATTTTTTGATTGAATGTCTAGTCAACACTATTAGAAAGGCTGGTGCTACTAGTATCATCACATTACTCCCAGATTCTCTCAGACGATCTACTAAGTTGCGTATAGATAACACGTTTACTTTAGCTAAGAAAAAGTCATATATGAACAGTTTGTATTGCGTATGCATCATTAAAAAATGATGCGTAGCTGTATTGGGAACAAGGCTGTAGATATTGTCATCATTAAAAAATGAGAATGGGCAAAGTACTTCTTACGCGGTTTTTTCATCACCTGTATGTCGATAGTTTGGATTCTCATAAACTCTAAAATTTGGAAGAGTTGTAGTATCATCATTTGAAGTATCAATATGCGTTGTTGTATACCCTTCGACATGTGCAGGTCTGCACAATGGAGTATTTTATTGTTGTCCCTATGATATACACAAAATATTTCACATAACTTCGCTTTCACATGTAAAATAAAATATATTAAGGTTCGATGATAAGTTTGAGACAAAATCAATATATGGTATTAGTGTACAATGTATGATATGCAATCAATGTATGTTTACCACTAACAACTGCATATATGTCATCGGCTGCTGATATTGTGTGGTTTGAAGCTGTTGTATGGGTGATGTAACATGTAACTGTGATGATGAACTACCTAATTCCTACAAGATGACAATATCTGCATAATTAGTGTACATCACATACAGTAAATAAATGTATTAGCAACAAGATATTATGACAATTATAATTAATAATAAGCAATATAGTAAATAAATATACATGCTTCTTGTGTTTAGTTTTCTTAAGACAACTTTTAGGTCTCATTGTTACCTGCAGTCCAATACGTTTTTTCATTCCTTTGATTGATCCGTCTATAATTTTCTTCGCGATGTTCTCCACAGGTAAGGCCTCATTGCTTGTCCTTTCTTCGATATTTAGATTAAAAAATTTGTCAACAACTTTATTAACTTCTACAACAATCTCTTCCATTTTTGTCTGACCACTCGATGTGGATTCCATCTGAATATAATTTCTCATAAAATTATCAGCCAACCTTGCAGACCATGTACGCGAATCATCCTCATTGCTTTGAATTTCAGTTGTAACAACAAATTTAATACAGTATTTTGTATTTCTGCTCCACATTCTCATAATGTAGTGATCAAAAATTACAGTCAAACCATGAATATTGAAAACGATAAAAGTATAAACACACAATATTTCGACATTTTAAAATCTTTTACAACTACAATCAACGTTCATACTCAATTCATCAAACATAACTGCAACCTCATTCCTCGAGTCCGTATAATAAACTATTACATGTATGGGATCAGCACGGGATATGACACGCTAACCTGGTATCTCAAGTAATTCCTTTTGTACCATCTTAAATATTATTGGCGTATAAATCTTTGAAGTATGAAGTATAAAAGTATAATAGTTCATAATAAGAAGTGAAATTTTTTATCTACATGTAAAATCAGCCATCAAGTCTTTATGTCTCTTCTTATCAACCACTCTATCAAAATGATAGAAGAAATCTCTCATATTTAAATCACATTTCAAGTGGGTATTTAGGGCACTATTTAAACTTTTCGATAGTTGTGTACTTTGTATGCCCAACGCGAAGATATTTTTTCATATAACGTGAGATCCACTTAAAATGTATACTATACATGCCTTCTAACCATAAAAGTGTACGGGAAACTTTTTTATTGGTGACCATTGTAGCCTATGTAAGTTTAAAATCTACAGGATGATCAATTCCATGCTTACATCTAGTAAATTTATGAAATAGTTTCGGATAGAAAGCCAAATTTTTGGTTACATTTTATAAAATATGTCATGTATACAAGCCATAAAAAATACAAGGTATTAGTAAATTAATAACTTTGGTCATAGCGGCATCCGAATCAGTAAAAATAGTAATGGGTGCCCGCCCACCATGACATTTTTAAAATATCTCAAACAGCCACATAAAGGATTTCACTATATACAGCAAAGCAGCATCAAATACAACCATTTGTCGATGATGGTTAAACCGCATGAAAACACCGAAAGGCCTCAAACCTTTGTTTGTTCCATATGTTATGTCGAATGTCACAACATCTCCAAAGGTTGCATAATAAACAACAATCTCCTCATCAGTCCAAAAAATATTAGTAATCAACTCATCTGTGTCAAACTGAAAATCATGATAAAATTATTAACTTTTTATTTCTTGATAGCGAAAGTATATTAATATGGCCCCTGCCTCCCCACACTACATACTTTGCTGCCTCCTAATCCGAAGGTATGATTTTTGATCTTCTGGCATATATCTAATATTTTTTTATCACCGGGCGCCATCATCATTAACTCATCGGTGTCGTAAGGTTTCAAACCGGCATCTTGGGCTATCTCAATAACATGACCTTATAAATTTGACACCTCCCTTTGGGACCTCAGCATATGACGTGTCTCAGGAGGCTCTAGTTCATGATTATGGTCCCCCATAAAATATTTTACAATAATAGTGATGTTCTCTCTTATTAACATGCATTCCATCATAGCAGGACACCCACATCTTGTTTTCCAACGCGGTTGTATGACCTCCTTTCTTTTATCAATTTCATGTGCGCCTTCTTTAGAACAAGAAAATATTCAAAATATTTTTGCGTTATCTTTTTTTGATTTTCTTACGGTCATTTTTCTCATAGAGAAATCCATTTTCTGGCGATATTATTTTCAAAAATTTCAAGCATCATTCATACTTTAAAATGTCATATCAACGGAAGGAGTTCACTCGGCCATTGTATATGATTATGCAAATAATTTTTATGTATTTACAAACAATCCATTATAAATAATTTACTAATAAGTTTTACTATATACAGATTAATCATCTAGCATAATCAACATATTTATGATCAGTATATTTTTTTATATACAGCTTTACCAACAGCATACAGATCTACCAACAGAATTAACATAAGTATACATATTTTCTATTTGCCCAATAAAATATAGATTTAAATCCATGCACAATAAAAATTTAGATTTAAATCCATATTTTTTAAACTGTACACATATTTAGCACAAAAATCTGGATTAAAATTAAGGGCAATAATCTATATACAATATGTATATAATCCGATCAGTTTATTTGAAAACTCACAAGCATCTTTTCTGATCCAGATTTAACTTTAAAAAAATATTACTTATCTCATTCATTTATAATATCATCATTTATAATCTGGATTAATTTTTTTTAATCTCATCATTTTGAAAAAAAAAATAAATTAGGGCCGTTGGTTTCATCCGATGCCCCAGAAGAGAGATCCAAAATTAGGGGATCTTACTTCGTCGGGAAAAGCAGGATCCCCAGCACGAACATGGATCGAGTAATGTAAACCAATTTCTAAATGGCACAATGAACACAAACTTTTTTTCTAAACACAATTTCTGTGCACAACAAATACAAACACTATGAACCGGTAATTTTTTATTTTTATTTTTTAAACTTTGTAATGGAAAAAAATTTTATTAATGAAACAAATGTAGTTTCATGTGTACACCCAGATTCGGAAAAAATATTATAGAAAAAAATAAATTAATAATATATATTTTTTTTAGATTTTGTGAAGCAAAAAAAAAAATAAAAATAGTGACAAAAAAATGTCATTACCTACTCTTCGACCTCTATTAATGTCGCAGAATGTACAGATCGATTGTAAGAAATGTTGTTGATGAGTACCGGCAACAATTCTCCGGTCCCTGTCGTCCGATGACTGAGGTTCGCAGAGAGAGGCGACGGCGAGGATTAGGGTCTTTAGAACTGAGATGATAGGGTAGAGCGTTTGAGAAACGAGTTGCTTCATAGTGAAAGTGAGTGGAGGGAAGACGAAATTTGGGGGGCAATTTCTTAATTTTCAAATTTTGATCTGGGCCGTCCACATGTTTTGAAATTGACGGCCCAGCTATTTCTTATCTTTTTATTTCGAAGATAAATCTCGACCGTTCATTTGTCAAATATCTGACGGCTCAAATTATGTCAAAATTTAAGCCGTCGAATTTTTATATTAAAACCGACGGTCCAAATATATTTTTTCTAACCTTTAAAAAAAAAATTTGAACCATCAATTTAATCCGACAGTCTAAAAGGACAAAGCAAGGGCGAAGCAGTATCCCCCAATCCATGGGGAACCTGCCCTCACCCCTCTCTTTCTCTCTCTCGTCCTCTCCCTCTCCCACTATTTATTGATCTAGTCATCAGCTTTTTCATCTGTACGTGGATTTTTTCCCTATTAAATAATACAATAATAGTACTTTCCCTAGAAAAAGGAAATAATACAACTGAATAGAGCTCACAATTTTTCTTAGTTAGACAGGTCTACTGTGTTGTAACGGGTATGACTGCATGCGACAGTTATTAGGCCTGATTTAATTATTATTATTAACTATTTTATTAAAAAAAAGAAAACGACCAAATAAATCTCAACCACTAAATTCAACGATTAAAACTTATTTAATTTTTTTTTATTTTTAATCGAGAGAAAATAGGGCATCAAAATAGCAATTGGGCCTCTACTATACATATAAATTATGGCGTTGTGTCACACACGAGCATCATCTGCAACTAAAAACAAGAAAATGAGATAGATTTTAATGCCATTAGCTGACTTGAAGATTGAAATGGTAGGAATCATAGAATCATTACTTGGTTTGTGAATATTTTTATCTCTTCCATCAACATGCTTTTTAGATGCTTTTAGTTTGCTAAAGAAGTATGAAATTTTTTGTACCACCATTATTTATCTATAGATTTTGTTTATTAATACTTGATCATGTAATACCTCCAAAATAAAGAGTAATAATCAAATTAATTTATCAGTTTATCTTAAGCTGAATTGCTCATATGATTAATTAGCATTTATGGAGTCTTAGTAAAAATATCTAACTGAACTCAAGAATTTTACTCATTATTGTGGTGATTTTTGTTTAAACGAATTTATCATTACTTTTCACGATGGGTTTGAACCTACTTGAGCCTCATTGTTACACCATCATCTTCGCCTTTTCTTGATATTGTAGTTTATGAGTTTATTATTGACGAGGAGGCATGATTTTACACTAAGATGTTATAAAAAATAAATAAAATTTTGACTACATCATCGTCTTAGCAGCTGATTTTAAGTTCTATAACTTTAAATTATAAGCATTGAGATGATTCTAACCATACATGTAGTCATTGTTATACATGAGGTCACGCCAATAATAATTGTCCTAAGAATAAGCTTTGAAAGTAATTGATAAAGAACAAAAATTATGCTCTTTCTTGAGAGACAAAAGTGAAATATAACTTTAATTAATAGTCCATTAACATGTAAATTTTGTAAAATGATGAGAACACTTCCCAATAAATTGTTATTTTTATTCATTTTTTTAAATTTGTTAGACTAATAATCATAAGACTTAGACTCATATTAAATATAAATTCACAAAAATTAAACATCAACTATATTACTTCTACACCTTAATTATGTTCTATGGAGAGACTCTTTTATATGGCTACACCACTTTGATTTTCAAGTATATGTAAAATAACTATGTAAGGTACTAATAACATTTAAATCATACTAAATAATTATCTTAGTATGAACAATTTAATACTAAAGTAAGAAAAATATAACACTTGTACTAATATCTACTAATTATTTTATAGAAACTGTTTATTCGGAAGTTAAAAATTAAATATTTTGAAAATTAGAATTTTAAATCACTTCTATTTTGATGCCCTATTTCAGTAATAAAATTATAAATTGCAGGTATAAAGATATGATTCGTAAAAAAAAATGGGCCAAAAATTGAACTTCAATTTGGGCTATAGGCCACTAAAATTATTCGGTCAACAGGCCAGGCCCAAACTTATGAAACCTAGTGCCGGCCAGATTACTTCGAAGTTACAGCGGCTAAGGCGGTCCTCTAATCTATCTGTATCCTTGGATTCGGGGGCGTAAGCTGCTTGCCTCTCTCGCCATGGTCTCATCCTTGGCAGTGGCCTCTTCCCCTAACGTTTATTGCCTTACCTGTCATCCTTCTCGTCGTTTCCAGGTCTTTTTCTCAGAGTCCATTCAAGCCCAATTTTCGAAATTGATGAATTATTGCTACCCTTAATGAGCATTGATGGTTATGTGGGGGAATTTATTTATTTATTTTTTATTTATAATTTTCGATAATGTAGAATGCATTGAAGCGGATATGGGGCAATGACGATATCAAGATAGGAACTCTGAAGCGATTTTCTTTGACTGAGTTGAAGAGAAGGTACCGGTTTAAACGTTCCATAGTCACGTTCCTTCTTTTCTCTCATCAAATGATGTTTGATAATCAATGGAATGAACATGCTTGATTCCATGAGATTTCTGTGCCGCTTCTGGATTTGTTTTTTGGATTTTCTGTTCGGGAGTACGGCGATTATAGGTTAAACAGCTCATGTAAATTGAATTGGGCATGCTTAGAAGAAATAGTTGCAATGTTAAATGCAACAGAAAAATAGTGTTTGCGATAATTCAAGGGGAGAAAGTGAATGAACTACAACGGCCTTGAATAAATTGGACCATGCAACACAATTCTGGCACTTAAGTAGTATAAACTAGATATTTTTGTGGATTCTACTTTTGTGATTTGGATATGTTGGAACTGGGAAGTCGATGAAGCTGATGTTACCCCATTGCTTGTCATATTGAGTGTAGCTTTAAGTTGATGATGTAGTGATGTTGTCTGATGGGTGCAAACGTCTTAGTGAAAAAAACTTGTTTGGTTATAATAAGCAGGACAACTTTGGTATGTGCAGTCAGTAAAGATGCGGAGGAAGACTTTAAGAAGACTGTTGAATTGGACAGGCTGATTGACATGCTGAGAGAAGTGAATCCAAAAGAAGTAAGCACACGATCCTACTTTCCTTGTTGTGTATGATGCAAATCTTTTATACCTTTTGCTCCTTTGAGCTTGAATTGTGGCGTTTTCTGATTTTGGTAGTTCGAGAACTGCCGTTAATTTCTGAGCAGATGTAAGACTGCCTACTTGATTATTGTAAATCTATTTAGAATGTACACAACAACAGAATAGGAAAATCTGTCGGTATGCATGTTGAGATTTTCTTCTAATGTTGCAGTTTTGCTTATCATGCTTGTCATGAGAGGGGAGAGATCAATTTCATACGTGATATGTGTGAAAATATATGTATTTCTTCCTGTCTTATCTTTCAAATCTCCCCTCTTTTTTTGTCCTTATTTTTTCCTCTCTCTTTGGTGGCCTTTGGGGCAGGTTATTATGGTTCAACATATAAGTTATTGTAGTGGTTTCTATTATGTAATTGGTATTCTGAAATGAGTTCATTGTTTTGACTCAAAGGCTTTGTGATAGGAATGGTAAATGCCATCTTATATGGCCATTTTGCAAAGAAACGCAGGTTTTTTTAATGTGTCAAATATTACAGCCTTCCAGAAGTCCACATGAAACATTTTTCATTAGTGAGGGCGCACCCTTAGCCTATTTCACTAAGTTCCATTGTTTCGGTTAAATTCTAACTAGTTTATTGCATAAAAAGCTTGATTAAGTCAAATCAGCCAAACGTTCTTTGCATGGTCATTTGTACTAATTTTAAGCCCAATTAGTATTTCTTGGATTTCCACTGTTTTCAATGGAAGCTTTCCTATAAGTTTGTTTTTACATTAAACATCTATGTTGATGTTTGCTAATGTTGGCAGCTTCAGAAGCTTGTTGCTGAAAATATTCTTGCTTTCAATGAGGGGTTCTGGATACGTCTTGCTGCCAGAACTGAGACTTGCAAATCTGAGGATGATAAAGCATGGTTTTCCAACTGGATTGGATGTTTCTTTTTATGAATGATTAGGATTAGGTTTCTGGACTTGGTTCTTAGTTTTTTCAGGAGGAACTCTTTAGATTGTTATTGCTATTCTGCAGAAAGATTATGAAGAATTAGCTGAAACATTGATGAACACAGTGGATTGCATAGTCCATAAGACTCATGTATCATCTCTCTCTACCCTTTCTGTTTTTCTTTTCCACCGAAGAAGTCTCTGCAAATGGCCATTTACCATGAGAATGTGTGCTAACATCTCATGTTGAGTTAGATACTTATCCAGTTACCTCTGCTTTATTATGAAGTTCATGATTCCTTTCTGCAGGAGAAAATCGAGTCCGCTACTGATGTTCTAAAATCAATCCTAAAACCTGTTGTTGATGAAGTAGAAGAGGTTCCATGGCCTCCAAGGGATCCTCAAGCTCTCAATCTAATGGAGAAAGTGAGTCTGTACTTATAACTGTGTTATTCTTTGATATCCTGTTCTAGTGCCTATGGATGGTTTATCTCTGTTGTCTCCAATGCTTTTCATTCTATAGTGCTTTTGCGTTCTTCTTTTCTTTAGCATTTCACAGTTGATTATATTGACATCTAATCTTTCAAGCAACAGACACACGAGAGAGAGAGAGAGAGAGAGAGAGAGAGAGAGAGAGAGAGAGAGAGAGAGAGAGAGAGAGAGAGAGAGAGAGAG
>JAOVVI020006386.1:0-15660 GCA_028571085.2 Nepenthes alata | reverse complement strand
CTGTCTCGTACTGATTCTCATCACCATCTATTTCGGAGAGCTTCTTCTCTGGTGGATGGTGATGTTCATGTCCGGGGTATCCATGGTGTTCACGGTGTCCATGGTGACCGTGGTGTCCAGGATGTCTATAAGGATGTCCTTTAATTTTTTTCGCGAGCTCTGTATACCAAATAAATAAGTTAATTAATTATGAAAAAATATAATTCGAGACTAGAATAGAGAGGGGTGGGACTCTTACGAGCCTCCTCAGCAGACTCAGCTACGTCACCGGCAGAGACGACTTCAGAGGAAAGGAGAAGTGCAAAAGCAAAGAGAAGGCCAAGAATGAGAAAAGCCTTTGAGTATGCCATTTTTGTTCCCTCTGTTTTCTGAAGCACTCTTGGAGAAATCAGGTGATTGTTTGGTCTTTGCTAGGACTCAGTGCCCTATTTATAGCCTCCACAGAGGGTCAGATGAGTTGGTGTGATCTCGCTGACTAAATTCCTCTGAGACTCCATCTCATGGGTAGTGGGTAAAATCTTTGTTTAATTTTGTGAATGCTGTCTTTGTTCTTACAATGAAATCTATGGACAAGGGAAATCGGGGTGACTCATTTGGTGGGTTAGTGCCTGGCCTGATAATACTGCATATGCTTATAATACAAAACAACTACAAAGAGAGAGAGACACTTGCACCGACTGTAATTTAATTTTTATTTTTTAAGGATCTAAATTAGCTGTTATTTATAAACTGATAGGTCAGATTAAACTTTGAATATATAATAATATTGATAAAGACTTCGTTATGTGAGTTTCGTAAAGTTCATACCCATTTCATCAATTTTAACTCTTAATCTATTTAGCGTCCTTTTTAATTATATTAGTAAGATTTATAAGGTTCATGACAATTTATAAACGATGAATTTACGTCGATCCGATCGATGAGTGTGGCATAGCAAAGGCTGCATGTCCTACACATCGTAACCCTAACCCTGCTATCGTATATAGTTTAATGGCTAAGATATAAAAAAATATAAATAATTTTTATATTTAAATTATATTGGTATTATGATAATTTATTATTTTGAAAAAAACTAAGACTATATTTATTTATTTATTTATAATTTTTAATAACTAATTATTGAATATTTTAATCCAACAGCTGTCCTTATGGACACAAGTGAGTGATGCAGCGTCCGGTGACGGTAGACGTGGGGGTGTTAAGATCAGACGAATGGGAGGCTACTTTTTCTTTTTTTTTTCACTATTTGAACGTAAGGGGTGACGTTTGTCTTCCAATGGTTAAATTTAAATATAAAAGGTATAAAAATATTTATATTTAAAAATTTTAATAAAAATAATTATTCATATAATATTATTTAACATTTAAATTTCAACGTTTAAAATTTTTTAACACAATATTATAAATAAGAGAAGTAAAATTTTTTTTTTCTTTAAAAAAAATAAAATCCGTAAGTTCGGATATCCCCACCAATTTCAACCATTAATGGTGGACCAAATTCTACTTTTCTCTACCTTCTACCTACCAAAAATTTCTTTAAATTTTCTGTTAAATTATAAAATTAGAACGAAATTGATAGAAAATAGAAATATATAAATAATATATAGATAATATTTTTATTATTTAATTTACAATTCTTTGACACTTTAAACAAGAATGCTTAAGTATGCTATAAAAATGATATTTTATATTAAAAAATTAGTGACAAATATATATTTATAACCAACAAATATAGTATAGTGACACATATATAATTTTGTCATTAAATTTTAAAAGAAAATAAATTTCACTTCATAAAAAATAAAAAAATGATAATAAATAATAAAAAAAGAGTAACAAAAAATATATTATCACTATTTATAAAAAAATATATTTTTATAGAAATATTTAGAAAAATTATCCTTTGGATGGCATATCCTTTAAATGTTGGACCTACAAACTCAGGGCTTAGTGGTTTAGGGGCTACATCTTACAATAGAGATATACCTCATCCATCTCCCATCCTCACCGTTAGATGGGGATCTAATGATGGAGAATTAACGATAAAAAAAATTTATTTATCATTTTTCTAAATTATCTTTTTGGTAATTGATATTTTAGAATAATATAATTACCCTTTATAATATTGTTTGATATTTATGTATTATCACATAAATTAGTCAATAATGTTGGCGCAAAACACGCGGAAGGCATGGTGACCGAGTGGACAAAGTTCTCGGACAGGAACACAGAGCAGAGCTCTCGGACGGACAAGAATGGTAACGATAGAAAATGAGAGAGAACACACAGATTTTAACGTGGAAAACCCTTCTTGAATTAAAGAAAAAATCACGAATAAATACACTATAAAATGATTGTTTACAAGTGTTAGCTACACAAACTCAAACGAAAGAAAAATAATATCAAGTGTTCAATCTCTCTCTAAAAGTGTTTCTCACTCTATCTTTACAATAAAGTTTGCCCACAGTTCTCTCAATGCTCTTTCTTACACAATATCGCAGTTCTATTGCAAGCAATGGCACAAGCTCTATTTATACACAAGGGCCAGGTGGACAGCCAGCCACCCCACTCGAGGTAGGATGACAGGACCACGCCCCTAGGCCTGCCATTACAGGTGCACGCCTGACGTGCCAGATGGATGGCAGGCCTGACACATGGAAAGTTGTAGCCACCACAACTTCCAATTAGGGTAGGTGACTAACCCACCTACAAAATACGGCTGCTGTAAGCCTACGAAGATAGAGTCAACGCCTACGATCTCAGGCTCCTCGTCCAATGATCTCGGACATGACGCCTTAAAGAGTCATCGACCAATTATCAACGTCCTCGTCCATTTCTCCAATGGAGTCCGCGGCCATTAATGCCACTCGGGAGTGACCCCAACACATATTTCATATTAAGTAATTAATAATGTTTAATTTTCTTCGACTTTTACCATTTATTGTTCAAAAAACATTGCTGATTCATATTCAATACATATAATTATTTGAAACATGATATTTTAAAAGGTGACAGAGTGATTATTGATTGCATGCCAAAATTTAGGGTCGGAAATATGCCATAAAAGTGATAAAGGATATATTCAAGGTGAGGAAGTTATCCAAACCACAACATCATGATTTTGTGGACTTCTTATTAGAAGAGGTGGGAAAAGGCGACTCACTTCTAAATGAAGACATGGCTGTGGACTTGGTTTTTCTACTTCTACTGGCTTCCCATGAGACTGTTTCCAGTGCTATAACAATGGCCATCAATTTCTTGACAGATAATCCCTCAGCACTTGAGGAGCTAACGGTAAAAACTTTCAAATGTACATTCTTATAGGTTTTATATCAACCACTCTTTTCTATCTAATCATATGTGTATTTAAATATGAAAATGCAAATTACTCTAATCCCACTTTGTAGAACTCTTATGGGAGTTGCTTGACAAAGGTCCTAAAGGGTTTTATAAAGTAGGGCGATCGGTTTGAAGCTGTTTAAAATGTTCTTGATAAATCAGCCTCTCAAATTATATATAAATGCGGCTCTCAGAAAGAAAACGAAGCAATTGCTAGGAATCGAGGGTCAGAATGTTCTCGAATTACATGGGATGAGTACAAGTCAATGACTTTTACCCATATGGTAAGTTTTTTTTTTCAAATTTACTCGAGTTATAAATATTATTGTGTCCTCATATAATTATGTACACTTCTTCTGTCAAACATAATAAAAACAATACCCTAATTAGTACGGTAATTAAAGGTGGTGTAATGTACTTATTATTTTATTTTAAATTGTAGACGATCAATGAAACAGTAAGGCTGGCTAATATCGCACCAGTTTTATTTAGAAAGGTGATTAAAGATGTCGAAATTAAAGGTACTTATTCTCTTTTCATAACTTACAATAGGAAAGATAAAAAAAAAAGAAAGATCATTTCAGACGATAGTTCACACAAATTAATATATGTTATATTAATTTCTATTCTTGTAGGATATACATTTCCAGCAGGATGGCAAGTTATGGTTTCCCCGGCTGCTGTCCACTTGGATCCTCTTAGGTACCCGGATCCTCTATCATTTAATCCATGGCGTTGGGAGGTAACTAAGATCAACTAATTGTTCTTAATACTTGAAAAAATACACGACTTGTGCTAAGATGATACAAACAAGTTTCGAACCAGATAAATATAGCGGAAGCAATAAAAACTTAAATATTCAATACACATAAAGAATATTTATTTCTACATAATAGAGATAACCACGAGCATACAAAATATAAACAAGCATCAACAACCATAAAAAGACACGATTTTGGTGATGAAGGAAAAATTTGTTACCCACGGTACACGAGAAAAATCCTCCGGGCTTCAACGGCCAGGGAAGTAATGCACTATGAAAATCAACTTACAGCCCGGGTGCTAACGATGCGCTAACCTAGCCGACTTACTCCAGACTTGTGATCCCTACCAAGGAACTCCTTGGATTTGTCCGCGGCAACGGAACCGAACACCTTTCGGTCTTCACATCAATCTTCCCTCGAACCACTTGAATTGCCAAAAATGATCGGGTCTCTTTCTTCACGAACCAACGTCTCCAACGAAGTTAAAAGGATGAAAGTGTTTTCTAGGTAAAGAGAAAAAGATGAGAAAACTTATTTTCGCATGAGGATCCATCTTGTAGCTTTTTAGTTTTTTCAAGAGAAGTAATATGAATGAAATATGAATAGCTTTCTTCTCAAATGGGGCACGAAAATAGTCTGTCAAGAGTCCTCTCTTTTTTCTTAGGGTTCTAAAAATATAGGCCAAGTATTTATAGATGGCTCAAATAACACGTTAAAAAATAACCCGTTGCCAATGCACTCGAGTTGCGCTCGAGCGCGCGGCAAGCGCACGGAGAGTTTCCGGAGAAACCCTACGTACGCTCGAGCGCAAGGAGGCGCACAACGAGCGGGGTTTATTCTGAAAATTGGGCTCGAGCACGGGAGCGGCGCACGACGAGCCGGGGTTATTCTGGAAATTAAGGTCAAGCGGGTAGCGAGCGCACAGAGGGCACGGAGGCTTAGGACAGGCTCAAGCATCTGGAGAGCACACGGCAGGCGCGGTATTCCTGATACTGAATCGTGACAACCCATAATCCGACAACAATATAATATGACATATAGTCACGGAATATGCCAATTAGACAAAGGTCTCTAACAATCTCCTCATTTGACAATTCCGTGGCAAAATCCAGAAAATAAATAAATATAATAGAATCACGGGTTCAGACACCACCGAGATAAAATCGGTGTACATAAAAATCTATGCCTAGAGACACAACAAAATGTAAACAGTTACAGTAGAACTGCTGTGGCGATGTGATAATAGTTGCGTTGCCTGTGTAACTGAATTGCCTGGACAAGAAAGGTTAGTACCAACAAGGCAGAGTATAATATGGGAGAATAACAACATGCACTGTAAATAAACGTGAGAGACAAGCAGTACTGAAATGAAGCAGAAATAACATATAACGAGTCTCTTCCTAACAAAAATAACAAGACTCTCCCTAACAGTAATAATAACTGTAATAATAATTTTCCTAATTTCCCCCATATGAAAATAATAAGGCTCCCTCCTCCTAACGTAAATAACAAAATGCCCCCTAATCTCCCCCTATCACCCTAATCTCCCCCATCATAAAATGAATCAAGTCTCCCCCTTTTTGTCACGAATGGCCAAAGGGTAATGTAACTCACTTTTCTTAACCCAAACTTGTCTCACATAATGCACTTTTTCATTCAACCTTTTAACTTGTGCATCCAATTGTTGAATGTAATCAACAACTTTATTCATTTTTAGCCCCGGTCTTTGGTTGTGCAAAAGATTCATGGTGTAGCATCGTGGACGAATGTGACCAATCTTTCCACAAATATGATAGGTAGGCACAAACATAGGTTTGGAAGAATTATTCATAGCCTTTTGATTACGTAGATTAGGTAAATATGTTGAGCCAAATCTTTTCTCCACACAATGAGGCACGGTCTTAATGACTTTGGGTGTGCAAGCGTGTTGGTGTGAAAGTTTCGTGGCGAAAATAAAAATAATTTTAAGTTTTACGTCATTTTGAACAATATTTATAACATACCCTAAACCCTGTTTATTTGTACCAATTTTTTTCAACCCGAGCATATGATCTAATTTTGTGGACCCATTTAAGAATTATTTTAAATCATTTCTAGAAGCCTCAAATTCAGATTCTAGAGTTGTGATTTGTTTAGTAAATGAGAATTTTAGATTCTCAATTTCTTGAATTTTAGTATCGAGCTCGGATTGTTGAGCTAATTTTTCTTTTTCCAAATCAATGACCCTACTGTTTAAAATTTTATTTTGTTTCTTTACTTTTAAACAGACCCTAAACAGTTTGTCATATGTTTCTTGGAGTCCATCAAATTAGCTTCTCACTCATCCACAGAGTCATCAGATTGATTAAAATTTTCTACTAAAATTGAATTATCACACATTGTGGTCATAAAGGCCATGTACTTGACAGGGCCATATACATAATATTTTTCACCCTCTACTTCTTCGTCATCACTTAAGGTCACATTAGCTTTAAAAGTTTAACATTGTTGGCGTTTAACATTTTTGCCTTCGTGGGTAATCTCAAGGATATCCCATGCTTCTTTTGATTTTTCACACATAGAGATGCGTTTAAGTTCTTTGGGAGAAACAACCATAAAAATAGCATATAACCTCTTACTATTCCAATTACAAGTATCAAGTTCCTCATTGGTTCATAGGGATAAGACTTTTAGTTCGTTACCACTCTTGGGTGGAGTCCACCCAATTTGGATACTAGCCCATACACGCTCATCTATTGACTTAAAAAATATCCGCATACGTACTTTTCAGTACGCATAATTGCTCCCATCAAAATAGGGAGGAACCGACAAATATTGACTAGTCGACATCTAGAGCGGGGTCGTGGATCGGGGTAAGTCTCTGATACTAATTGAAAAAACACAAGACTTGTGCTAAGATGATACAAATAAGTTTCGATCCCGATAAATATAACGGAAGCAGTAAAAACTTAAATATTCAATACACGTAAAGAATATTTATTTCTAGATGATAGAGATAACCACGAGCATGTAAAATATAAATAAGCATAAACAACCTTAAAAAGACACGATTTTGATGACGAAGGAAAAACTCGTTACTTACGGTACACGAGAAAAATCCTCCGGGCTTCAACGGTCAGAGAAGCAATGTACTATGAAAATCAACTTACAACCCGAGTGAAAACGACGCGCTAACCTAGTCGACATACTCCCAACTTATGATCCCTACCAAGGAACTCCTTGGATTTGCCCTCGACAACGGAACCAAATACCTTTCGGTCTTCACGTCAATCTTCCCTCGAACTACTTGAATTGCCGAACACGATCGGGTCTCCTTTTTCACAAACAAACGTCTCCAACGAAGATAAAATGATGAAAGTGTTTGCAAGGTAAAGAGAAAAAGATGTGAAAACTTATTTTCGCATGAGGATCAATCTTGTAGCTTTTTGATTTTCTCAAGTGAAGTAATATCAATGAAATATGAATAGCTTTCTTCTCAAATGAGACACGAAAATAGTCTGTCAAGAGTCCTCTCTTTTTGTTTAGGGTTCTAAAAATATAGGCTAAGTATTTATAGATAGCTCAAATAACATGTTCAAAAATAAGCCCGTTGCCAACGTGCTCGAGCGCAGCTCGAGCGCGCAGCAGGCGCACGGAGAGTTTCCGGAGAAACCCTACATGCGCTCGAGCACACGGCGGCGCACAGCAAGCGGGGCTTATTCTGAAAATTGAGCTCGAGCGTGGGAATGGCGCATAGCGATCGGGGGTTATTCTGGAAATTAAGGTCGAGCGGGTAACGAGCGCACGGAGGGCGCTGAGGCTTCGGATGGGCTCAAGCGAATGGAGAGCGCACGACAGGCGTGGTATTCCTGATATTGAATCGCAACAACCCATAACCTGACAACAATACAATAGGACATATGGTTATGGAATGTGCCAATTAGATGAAGGTCTCTAATAATACTTTTCATTATTGGTCGATCACCACATGGACTATAATCAAACGAATTATTGAGTCATCCAAATCATGGCTTTAATTGGGAAACCAAATATTTTTTTTTCTTTTCAATTTGGACTCTAAATCTGTTTATTAATTAACATAATTAGTGGGATAGTGGGAAATTGGTTGGTTTTATGCTAATAACATGACGGTAAATAAACGGGTAGTTAGGTTATATATTCGAGATGTTTGTAAATAATTAAGATTTAAAACCTAATCTTCTAGTAATATTTACTATTTTTCCCCCAAACTTTAGAGTACTCATGCCCTATTTTCCCCCTCATTTGATTTATTGGGGTGCTGTTTTCTGTGTTGAATAGGGAAAGGAGTTGCACGTAGGAAGCAAGAACTTCATGGCTTTCGGAGGAGGTGCGAGACTCTGTGCTGGAGCAGACTTTGCCAAGCTACAAATGGCTACATTCCTTCATCACTTGGTCACCAAGTACAGGTGTGTACCACGACTATTTGACACACACATGTGATGGCACTGCTATTACTCAGTCATTCGACAGATATATAACAAATTAACATACACCAGGAAAATGAGGTGAACTCATGCAGATCTTAAACCTTGCACTTCCTAGGTAGTAAGTGCTGGGATTTATGTGGCATAACATAATTTGAATCCCTCGATCACATCAGTCACTATTCTCTCTTTTCTTTTGACTAAAAATGAGGAACATTAATCAAAATATGCAACTATATCAAAATATGCAGTTATAAAGAAAAATTATGAGACTTTAAGTTTGAATAATATCTCTATCATAATGGATCAGATTAAAACCCCTCCAAATGAGCCTCTTTAACTACACGCTTATAAAAATTGGTTAATACTAATATCAGTAGCCTTGTAATACAACAAAAGCAAATATAATAAAAAAATAGAGGACCAACAAATAATACATTCAACATTTGAAGTTATAATAATGCATATAAACTTTTTGAAGGATATGAAACAGTAATCAAACATCAAATAGGTGTTCAAAGCTTCCATTCTTCTCTTTCCTCATTTCTCTCCCTTACTTATCTTGGATAAGTTTCTCCCCCTTTTTTATGCCTCTCCTTATGTAAATAGCTCTCTTTATTTTATCCTAATTCAGAATATGAATATTTAAACTTGTGCCTAACTCTCAAACGCAGGTCTTAGCATGCCATTCGAATACCAAAGGTAGAAATGTCCCAATAGCTCCTGCACTTGTCTTGGGTGCATCAAGTGTGGCCAAGCAGTTCATCCTACACATATGCACCCATTTTGTGCTAATCATGCGCCCTAATTTGTTCAACTAAATGCATGCACCCATTATACACGCTAATTTTCAGTATTACTAAAATTATTCGCTCTCGTGAATTCTTGAAAAAATATTGAGTGAACCGCTAGATAACATATCCAATGGTTGCGAAACTCATTAGAAAACCTTTTCATTAAAAAAATGTACAACGATTTTTTAATGTAGAAAACCTTTTCAATTAAGAAAAAAATTATGGGACAAACTCCAAACAAATCCACTATAAATAATGTTGGTTACAGTAACCCATTTCGAAATCCCTTCATTCTGAACTTGAGTGAAAAATAGTTGAATACAACTTTCTTTTAATACACTCAACAACCAACAAGAGAAATACAATAAGAAAAGAACAACCAAATAAAAATACGTTTCTGAAAATCACATCCAAAACGACGTATCTGATTTTGGTGAAGAACGAAACTCAAATTAGATATCAATTAGACTCCAAACATTTTCATCTTCTCTCTTCTTCTTTCCTCTCTCACTATGCGGCGCCCCTTGTGGATAAAAAATTTTAAAAATCTTGGAACCCAAACTCTAAAATCGCGTTCGTGTGATTTTGTAAGCCCCAGGAGTGCTTGAGCGCCCGTCGAGCACCAAGCCTCATAAATCAGCGCTCGAGCGCCAATCGAGCTTGGATCAGGCGCGCTCTTTCTAGAATTTTCACCTCTTCACCGCTCTAATGAGCCACAAGCTCCCGACTCAAACTCTGCCTCCTGGCAGTGCGCCGAGCTCACGAATATTCAAATCCTCATATGAACCCCGCACGATTGTCCGATAACATCTCATTTATTGGGATACCCATAATGGAGTGTTCAAAATTTGAACATGCATAGCCATGAGATAACCATTAATGTAAAGATAAGAATTAGCCGGTAAAAGTTGAAAGTTATAATAAATATCAACTGGGTATAAGTGGCAGGCCATTCAGATTTACCAACCTTCTTAATTTTCAAATACTTAGTTATTGTATCCACAAACCGGTGATAATTTTTAAAGTCCCGAGCACAATGTATTTGAACTATGTGTAATGCAATTATGAATATATTTGAAATGCTTTACATATTCAGAAACAATATTGAGTTTTTGCTTGATTTGTGCAACATTACGTGCAATTTTATTTCCCAATGGAAATGATGATCGATCAAGTTCTTAATGGATTTTCGATATCGTTAATTTAGGTGGAAGAAAATCGGTGGTGATTTCAGCAGATTGCCTGGACTGATCTTTCCAAATGGGATCCTCATCCAATTAAAGGAAAAGCAATAGGTAATATCTAAAAAATTAATTATCCAAAATTAATTATTTTACTTAATTGATCCAATTTTAAGTTTAACTAATTAAAAAATTGTGATGCCGACAAAACTTTGATGATTTTGTCGACACTAATCCGCATTGTTGATTTGATATTTACGTACAGTGGGGAGCCATTAATATCAGGATACTATTTTATATGTCTAACTCATGAATTGTAAGTAAATAACGAGAATGCACTTTCCATTATCAATGATTTAGTGCCACTATCATTAGTACTGGTTTTGATTGCCAAATACAAGCATAGATCTATTAATAATAGTGGCTCTGGAGCCCTGCGCTGTACTGGCTGTAGCACAAGGCTTACATTATAAATCTCGATTGTTTGGATAAAATTAGACGACCTAACTTTTTTCTTTTTTTTTAATTTACAAATGAAAAAAAAGAACTGTACGCTCTTGACTATTAAATTTTATCCAGACGATCGAGACCGTGTGACATAGGCCCTATGCCGTAGTAACACGACGTAGGCTCCCTTGGCTTAGTAATAGAGGCGCTTAAAATTCTATATGATGCGACTTCCTCATCTCATGAATTCTTGAGGACGGTTTAGTCTTTTTAATTTTTTTATTTTTTGTTTTGATTTTGTTAATTTCATCATGTAGTATAGAAGATTTATCTCTTTAGATAGTTTTCAATCTTCTATAGTATTCTTTTTTCAGGGACTTACAACCAAGTGAGATTATAATGCCTTTTCTCTAGTAACAAATATTTATAATATTTTATAAATATATATTATATTAAGATATTATTAGACAATACTCTTTATACTACTCATAAAAATTATAAAAAAATGTCTTACACTACTTTTTAATTTCAAGAAATTGGAACATGAAATTAAAATTTCAATTGCCAAATAATAAAATTAAGATTAGCCTTAAAATTCTAATTATAATTCTAAATTCTAGGATCCATTTTTTTTAATGCATTTGTAAGGTTTCATCCTATGTTTAATTTTGGAGTTTGAGTCATTTTCATAACTAAGAGGCTTTCGCTCGGTGTTTTCTCGACGAATACACGAGCTAAATTTGTTCTAAGAGTTTCTCGTATGGTTTTTTAGAGCTAAATCTGCTCGATGAGTCCTATATAGGGTTCGGTCGATGTTTTGTTAAATGCAAATATATCCAAAGAGTTTCATGTTTTCTAGAAAGAGTAATGAGCGAGTCATATAGGTAGTGCTTGAACAAATTGGTGACGCGAGAGCTTTGGTGGCTAATTTGATAGTTATGTGACTTAAAAGTGAGATACAATTGAGGTTAAAGGACCTGTCCATGCGTGAGACATCACAGGCATAAGGAGACAGAGTAGCTAGAGGTTCATGTAGTGTATATCAGTATTTAGAAGAAGAAAAATGAGTGAGCATTTTGTTGAGAAAATGGTGAATTTCTTTACAAAATATTTCTTGAGGGCAAATATTATATGGTTTTCTTCTTCCTTTTCATGAAGACTCCTCTAAATTAGGCCTTAATTCTTCTCTTAAAATTATTTCTCATGACTAAGTTTGATGTTTCTTTGAATGTTTATTTTCCGTAATACCAAATCTTATTGTTGGTATTATGAATATGCTATTGACATAGAGATTTTGTAACCGTACGATTTATCTAATTATGAATGTAATTTAGGCTTCAATATTAATTTTGGTGCATCTACATCCTTATTGAATCAAGACTAACCCCCTTGGACTTGTCTCAATGGGCTTGTAATAGATGTATATACACATTTTAGATAGAAACTCCATGCTTGATGCAAGTATGAAGACCGCATGAGTGCATTTCATGAAGAAAAGCGCTACTTGAGGTGCGCATGAAGCAATGCATGCATGCTGGGCTAGTGCATATTGTTGGGACTCAAACCACTTATTTGAACCATAAAAAAATAATCAAAAATTCACAATAAGTATATAACAATCATCAATAATGAAATAAGACACAATTTTTATATAAAAAACTCACTTCAGAATAAGATAAAAAAATCATATGACAATATATCCGAAAATCTCTCCATTATATAATAACTTTGGTTACACAAACCTAACAAATATAAGGGCATAATACCTCATAATCAATAAATCCAACAGCAGCAAAATACAAGACAAAAGGAAAAGATACGATCGGTAAAACGTTCTTCTTTACTTTAAGAATAGTATACCTAAGATCGATAAATATTGGAATACAATTCGAAACTTACTTCGATACTTGAATATTCATCTTCTCTTTTTTCTCTCTCTTTCTCTTCTTTTTCTCTCACAGTCAATGCTCCTTGGACTTAAAATTGTAAGAAGTTAACCCTAAAAATGTATCAATGCATTTTTAAACTGCAAGTCACGTTCGAACACCCATAAGAACATGCATCACATGAGGGTGCCACTAAGAACGATGACTCGGGCCCCCAGTTACTAGATTCAATGCCTTGAGTGCCCCTCGGGCAAGCCTCAAGTGCCCTCCCTGGAATCAGTGCTTCAGGCCCTGGTCACACGGGCTTTGCATGTGCAAAAACTCTAATTCTCTATATCAACACAGTTCCCGTGTATCCTTATCCGAATCACCGAACGACACCTCAAATAGATATGGGTCCACATGATAGTGACCAATAACCCAACAAACTTTCCATCATGACCGTGTAGGGGCCATCATAGTCATCCCTGCAATATTACGACAAACTTTAAGCTTCTCCCTTTGTAACACTTTAATCATCATGTCTAATCCATTTTCTCAATCCTGACTTTGTCGAGTGTTAATAATTCCAAGTCAATAGCATTCTGCACCCAATGATACCTCATTTCAATATGTTTTGATATGGAACGAAATGGTGAGTTTCTGCAAAGGTGAATCACACTTTGATTACCACAAAACAACATATATACTCTTGCTTGAAATCGAGCTTTCGGATAAACTTTTTCATCTACAACATTTCCTTACTTGCCTCCATCATAGCAATAAATTTTGCTTCGGTGATTAAGAGAGCAACACACTTCTACAACTTAGATTATCAGGAGATAGCTCCTCCTGCAAATATGACTAAGTTTCTTGAGGTGGATTTCGGAGAGTCGATATCACCAGCCATATCTATATCAGAATACCCAACTAGAAGTGGATTGTCACTTTCGAAACATAAGTATAGTTTGAAAGTTTATCAGAGATACCTTAATATCCATTTTACTGCGAACAAATACTCTTTACAAGGATTTGATAGAAAATGGCTGACCGTACCAATAGCAAAAGTAATATCTAGTCTTATACACACTATAGCATTTATCAAACTGCCCACAGCCGAAGAGTAGGATATGCCTCTCATACTTACCTTTTCATCATTTGTGGAAGGGTATTACCGATTGCTCAGTTTAAAATAATTTCCAACAGAGTCCTTACCAATTTTGACTTCTTCATGTTGAAACATTGAAGTACCTTCTCTATATAACTCTTCTAGGACATCCACAGTTTTCTTACTTTGTGATCGTAAAATATTCTTATACCTATAATTTATTTCATCGGCCCCAAATCTTTCATGGCAAAAGATTTCCTAAATTGTTGCTTCAATTCATTAATTCGGGAGGTATTATACCCAACAATCAGTATATCATCCATATAGAGAAAGAGAATAATGAAATCTTTCTTGAAAAACTTTTGAAAAAGATATAATAATTCGAAATAGTCTTCCGGTAGCTTTGATCTACCATAACAAGTTTGAATTTCTTGTACCATCGTCTTGTAGCTTGTTTCAACTCATATAGGTTTTTTTCAGATGACACACAAAATATTCCTTCCTCTCAATACAGAATCTCTCTAGTTGCTACATGTAGATTTCCTCCTCATGGTCACTATGAAGGAACGTCGTCCGTACATTTAATTGTTCTATTTCCAAATCAAGAACCGCGGCTAATCTAAGCACCACTCAGATTGAAGATATCTTCACAATTGGGGTAAAAATCTCCTCAAAATTGATCCCCTTCCACTGATTGAAACCTTTTACAACTAGTCTCGCCTTATACCTTATTTGTGGGTTGTTCTCATGAGCCGATAAATGAATAGAGGGCCCTCAATCTCATGGATTGTCAGAGTGGAATGGTCTCGGCGGGTCTAGCAACATTATGAGGAACATCTTCCTTATCATTGTGCATAGGAGTGCCATGGTATTCTCCCTCCTCGACATTGCCTTGATCATCGTCTTCATTATGAACAAGAATTGGTGTCAAGGACTTAAGATTTATATCACAAACCTGACTGTTGTCGTTGTCAAAAACAACCTTTGCCACTTTGTTGATGTCTTCAATTGTCTCATCCTTAGCGAATACCACATCTCTTGATCTGAGAAGTTTCATCTCTATCAGATCGTAGAAGCAATATCCCAACTCATATTCCCCATACCCAAGAAAGATACAGTATCTTATTTTTGACTCTAGCTTGGGCCTCTCATCCTTAGGGATGTGGATAAAGGCTTTGCACCTAAGTAAGCGCAAGTGGTCATAAGACACCTCATTTTTGAACCACACTTTCCCTTGTATTTTTTCGTTCAATGGGCCATTCAGTGATAAGTTGATAATATGAACCACAACATTTAAGGCTTCTCCCCAAAATAAACCGAGAAGTTTTGCCTGTGAAAGCACACAACAAACTCTTTCCATTAACGTCTTATTCATATATTTAGCCACATCATTCAACTGCGAAGTTTTTAGTGGAGTCCTTTGGTGTCAAATCCATGGGTCCGCTAATATGTGTCAAATGCTTCAATGTACTTCTCACCGTTGTCACTCTGGATGCACTTTAATTTCTTCTCTATTTGCCTCTCCATCAGAGGATGAAAATTTTCAAAAATATCAACAGCTTGATCATTCAATTTCAATGGATACACTCACAATTTCTTAAACAATTATCGATAAATGTGATAAAGTAGAGTATTCCTCAGAGTGTAAGATTTGAAGAATTTCGTTTGTGATGTGATGTGAACTAAGGCACTACTATCTACCACCTAATTGGTCTCA
>JAOVVI020006385.1:0-15661 GCA_028571085.2 Nepenthes alata | reverse complement strand
ATGAAAGAAAGACTGGCGTCCGTCGCCTTCATCATTGCTCTCTGAGCGCCGTTCGTCTTTACCCAGATTCCTCTTCCTCTGCCTCTTCGATCTGCTTTTTGCTCAAAGCAAAATTTACACTTACAAAACAAATATCGAGCAAGGTACCAAAGTTTGACAAATAATGTAACTCAAATTAGACCTCAGCTGATATTAAACCTTTTCCTCTCCTCTATTTTCCTCCTTTATCTTTATGCTGCTCCTTGTACTGAAAATAATATCAAAATTTGACCTAAAAATCAGGTAGCATGAGCACTATCCGAGCACGCATTAGAATCAACCCCATTCGCAAGCCATGTGCACACTTCAGGTACATCTAAACCAAGTCCATTATGCTAGGTGCGAACATGTGTCTCCTCAGGCATTTAGTAGGGATTGATACTTTTGTCCCTGCGTTTATACGCATGAGCACTCACTCATGTGTCCACCAGATGCCATCTCCTACGCTACTTTAATCTTTCATTTGTGCGAATCTTTGTTACAGAACTGAGTGAACTTGCAAATGACCCGTTTATTAAAAATAAAACTCTAAGAAAATGATCCAAAATCTAATGCTTCTGACACCCTCTAATGATGTGGCACAATCTATTTAATCACATTAGCAGGCCCTAATAAGAATAGATAAATGAATAGAACACCATGCCATTCGAAAGTGTTTCAAAGACATCTATTGGGCATCCTTAAAACATTTCTTTGGTGAAAAATTCTTGCATCACAATTCCTTCAAGTGCAGATTATGCGGAATTTACAAAACAAGCCAAAGACTATTCAAGCAATGGATCCCTCCCTCGACACAACACAATTTTCTAGTTTGAACCACAAAAAAAAACCTCACAAATTGATGTAGGTTACAGATGTTTTTATGATTGTATTAACTACATTTGTTGTTGTAATTGTTTAGATCTTACCTTAGAACCAAATTGGCTGGTGGGCTATCAAAATTGAAACTGGCGTTACAAGAAAATGCCAAATTATACGCATGATTTGAGATTAGTTTGTTAAATGGTACACAAATAATGAATATTGTCTATACAAGAGAATGATGAGTCAGCCTACAGCTAAAGCTTGGTTAACTTAAACTCCTCAAAATGTAAAATTATTAGCATGCTCGCAAATAAGAAAACTGGATCTAAAATAGAGGAACTAAATTTGTCATAAAGCGGAAATAAAAATGTGCACAAAGCACCATTCCATGGCCAAGCAAACCCTTAAGGACATCTCGTGCAGAGAAGGAAAAATAGGGAAAGGGAAGAAAAAAAAGGTTGGAAAAGTGAAAGAAATAGAAAAGTAAACGGAGAGTATTAGAGAGAGAGAAAATGACAACAATAATTTTTAATATTAATTTAATTTCATCAATAATTCTTCCAACAATGAAATTAAGACCCTCATATAGATGAACATACTTTTAAGTTAATAAGAAAATAAATATAATTTTTTAATTAATGACATTTTAAAATGAAAAAATAATACAATAAAATATAATATAATTTTTTAAATAAACTATCTTAAAAATCTCTAAAATATTATAAAATCAATACAAAATAAAATCAAAATAAAATAAGATCTCTTTAATTTGGATGTTTGCAATATCCATATCAAATTTTCCAGGGTGGATGGGATTCAACTTTGTCAAGTAAAACTTCCATCCATCTAATCATAAGCTAAGTGTTTGTACAATCATCCTCCGACGTCTATAGACGTGTGAGTGGTAGTTGAAAACTAATAGAACCACCAACTCCTCTTGAGTGAGACGAACTCGGGCTCCATGATAGGTGATTCTGTTGGGGTCACTCCCTAGTGGCATGGATGTCCGCGGACTCCATTGGAGAAATGGACGAGGACGTTGGTGATTGGTCTGGAAAGTCTGTCATTGGTCGAGGACTCTTTCTGGTGTCATGTCCAAGCGGTTGCTGAGGACATGGACGAGGACTCTATGATCGCAGGCGTTGACTCTATCTTCGTAGGCCTGCAAGCGCCATGTTTGTCAGGAGGGTTGGTCACCTACCCTGATTGGAAGTTGTGGCGGGTACAACTTCCCATGTGTCAGGTCTGCCATCTGGCACGCCAGGCGTGCGCCTGCCATGGCAAGCCTAGGGGCGTGGTCCTCCCACCCTACTGCCAGTAGGGTGGCTGGCTGTCCACCTGACCCTTGTATATAAATAGAGCTTGTGCCCTTGCTTGTAAGTGCGTGTGAGTTGAGACATTGTGAAGGTATGAGCCTTGAGAGAGCTGTGGGCAAGCTTTGTTATAAAGATAGAGTGAGAAACAATTTTAGAGAAAGATTGTACACTTGAGATTGTTTTTCTTTCGTTTGACCTTGTGTAGCTAACACTTGTAAACAATTCTTTTATAGTGTATTTCCTCGTGATTTTTCCCTTGATTCAAGAAGGGTTTTTCACGTTAAAATCTGTGTTCTCTCTCGTTTTCTATCATTACTTCTTGTCCGTCCGAGAGCTCTGCTCTGTGTTGCTGTCCGAGAACCTTGTCCGCTCGGTCACCGTGCATTCCGTGCGTTTTGCTCCAACATCAAACTCCTCATCAACCCGAGCATTGAATTGCCGCTCCAAGAAGAGAATGCTAATCTTGCTTATTTTTAAGGTTCCCCAGCATTTTCTTCAATAAAAAGGTAACTTAGACATGAAGGGAGGAGGTGTAAGTCCAAATAAGGCTTAAAGAATAAAGTCTTCAGGTGTAGTCCAAGGAGAGAAAACTCTAGTGTCAGAGAGAATTCGAGAGACAAAAATATATTTTGCTAGGGAAGGATTTCCTAGTAGTTACCTTCAAGATGAGCGGTCTATAGCCAAACCACAAGGCAACTTGTTTATATTAAGAGAAAATTGGTCGAGGTTATTCTAGGAAAATATTATGTCTCACTTGATTAGCTTGCTTAACTCTACGCTTATACCATACCCAAGCTTGCTTAGGCTTGCAACATTGCAGCTTTTTAAGGATACGGAGCATGTCCTCCAAATAAGCCCACTGGATTTTCTAACGAAACCCTGTATGGGACATGTAGGGCATAATGCTTGCTCTGCAGCACTCTCTCTACTATGCAGCTATTTTAATTTTCATTATATTTATTTTGTCCATTATTAAAAATATTTTACTAATTTGAACATCAGAAGGGTTCTTCGAGAAAATATTTTGAAACCTTTTTACCTTTTTTATGTCATGACATGCATGAAGTAGATTCACACATATTTAGTCTTATACTCAGGTGTATCTATCAAGATAAATACTATTTTCTTATGAAACTAAAATGCATATAATATATCATGCATGTGAAATTTTTCTTCATATAACTGCTTATAAGATTGCTATTGAGTTTTGGATTACTTTCATGTGAGTGTAACAAAAAACGAATGAGTCATTGGAAAGACACACAATATTTTAGCGTGGAATGCTCAGGCAAAATAGTTAAGCAAGGATCATATGATTTTCATGCAAGGTTTTTCAATGGTTAGTAGAGAGTCACTAGAGTGACAAAAAATACTTAAAGATTATACGATATTCATGTGAGGGTCAATTTAATGCACGTGTGCTGTTTCTCCAAAAGAGTAGCGCCTAATGTGCGCATAACAGGCACACTTGCATAGTTTGTTCCAAAAGGTCATGCCTAAGAGCATTTGTGCAATATTTATCCAGAAAGGCTATACCGAATACGCATTTGAGAGGTGCCAGTGCACCAATATTGATATAAAGTCATGCCTAATAGGATTTTAGAATATTCTAAATCATTTTGTTGTATAATAATCATCACACAGAGAGAGAGAGAGAATGGAGAAAAAGAGAAGGGAAAGATGTTCAACAACTGGTTGAGATCTTGTAAGTGGTTGAGATTTAATTTAAATTCTTTTCTTTATTAAGGTCGGATACGTTATTCTAGTATTATTTTTTAAGATATATTATTATTTGGTTACTCATTTCTCTCAGTGTCATTCTTTCTTGTGGGTTAGTATGCATATTGGGGGTTATATTCAATTAATCATTCACTCAAATGTAGAAAAGAGATTTCGGAGAAAAGTTATTTTTATAACCGGTCATTATTTTATAAATGATTTGTTTGAGCTTGTCCCATGGTTTTATAACTAGTCATTTTTCACATGATTTATAAAGGAGACCTTCTAGTCATCCACATAAGAAAAATAGAGTTTTACGAGCCATGAGATGAGTTACGTAATAGATAGTTATTTCTCATACCATATCATATTGAGGAAGTCCCTTTTCACCTCCTACACACCTAGGGTTATGGTGTATTGAGGATGAGTAATGATGACTCGTCGAGAGTAGTTAATATTAGGGATGTTAGTTTATGGACAATCAACGAGATGAAGCTTGTGTTGAGGGGTGTGTAGAATGCCTATATGGTTGAATATTATTTGTTTCAAAAGCTAGACAAGGGGGACTTTTGCACAGTGTTTAGAAAAGGCTAATAAAAACTCATCAAATGTGTCTTGATTGTGGCAAGAAAAGTAAGTGTTCAAGCTGATACTTGATGAAAGTTTCTGTTTATAGTTGCAACATTAAGTTGACCAATAGGCAGATTGGTCAAGGTAGCAAGAAGAGAAAGTCGAGAATGTGTATGAGGGAGAGCGACTCTATCATGAAGAAGAAGTCGAAGAGGAGTTGGAGTATTCTAAGTTCGATAAAGTAAAAGAGGGTATCGTTCAAACTTATAGAGGTTGATGGTGGAATCCCAATGAAAAAAAAGTTGCTAGAGGGTAAGAGATGACAATCGTCGGTAAAGGTCTCCCACATGGTCATGAGAGAAAATTTATTGGGTTTTGAGTTTTTCTTGTAGGTGCCACAACAAATGAACGAATCAATAGGAAGATGCATGATATTCGCACATGGAAAGCTTAGGTAGAGAAGTCAAGCAAGAGTTACACGATATTCATACGAGGTTAATCAAGGGTTAGTCGGGAATTGTCTGAGTAACAAAAGATATTAAAGGGTTGCATAATATTTGTGCAAGGGTTAGCTAAGGGTAGGTCAAAGGTCAACTGAATGGCACATAATTGGTGTTTAAAGAAAGCATGTGCAACACCTGACTAGAAGAGTAGCTCTTGATACGCACTTAAGGGATGTATTTGTATAGTTTGTCTACAAAAGTTGTGCGTAATGCAAGTCTGAGGGGCACTTGTGTGCTATTTGTCTAGGGATGTCACCCCTAATGCATATATAAGGCATGTTCATACGTTGATACTGATATAAAGTTGCGCTTGATATAATTTTAGACATATGAAATTATTTTATTGCACAAGGAGAATCACATAGAGAGAGAAGGGACAAATAGAAAAGAAGAAGATGTTTTATAACTACTTGAGGTCTAATTCGAGTTTATTCTTTGTTAAGGTTGAATACATTATTCTAGTATTATTTTTTAGGAGCTATTATCATTTGATTACTTATTTCTCATACTTTATTTCTCCCTTTTGGGCTACTAGAAATGTTGGTGGTTTCATTTAACCAATCACTCACTTAGGTTGTAGTGAATAGATTCTAGAGAGAATTATTTTTTAAATTGATCACCATTTTATAGTAGATTTATTTAGAATTTGTCCCATAATTTTTTTATTGGTTTAGAAGAGTTTTTCATATTTAAAATAACTTTGCATCGTTATATTTTTTGTACTCAAAAAATTAGTAGTTGATGTTTAACAAGGAGTTCGGATTTGTTCTACTACACTGGTTATGCATGTTTTTGCCGAATCCCAATAAAGTGTTAAAGTGTATGTTTCTTTGGGCTCTTAAAATTATAATTTGATGGTATTAATGTTGAGGAGCTTACATTCCATAATGAGTAATCTAATAGATAAAATAATTTTATTCTTTGGTAATAAAGTATATAGAATATTTTGATTTGAAAAGAAACAGTAAAAGCACTATAGAATAAGGAGGACAAGATAGAGAAAATGAATGATGTGTAGTTATAAGATAGGAGGGATCTTACTAATTACATGATCAAGATATACCTTACGGATAATACTTTTTAAAAAGTTATTGGCTTATCAGATCAAGTGGAAGTATGGATGAAGCTTAAAAGTTGATACAAGTTCAAATCATTAACAACAAGGTTATATGTGAATAAGAAGTTCTATGACTTTTAGTTGTTAAAAAGAAGAAGCTTTGAGAAATATTTAGACGTGATTAATAGGATTTTAACCCATATATCGACACTTGATAAGAAGATCAATGAGGAAGATAAGATGTTAGCATTGTTAGCCTTATATGATCATTTTTTCATGATATTATTATTTGGAAAGGACATGTTTAGTCTTATTGATGTCATTGCATTTCTACTTATGGATGAGTCTAAGTAGAAGATAAGTGATGAGAATTAGGGAGAGCTAAAACTCATGGCATTCACTGGTGGTCAAGGGTATAAGAGATTAAGGAACCAAAGTGGTAAATAAAAATGGAGTAATGGTCGGTCAAAATTTTAAAACATGGAGTGCTTTTACTATGGTAAGAAGGGTTATATGAAGCGAGATTGCTTTAATTGGAAGTAAGAGAATAAGGGCAATAACAAGTGACAAGAGAGTAGAGATCATGACAGAAATTATTAGACTTGCATTGCTATTTATAGGAACTTTCTAGTTATTTATGTGGGGAAGACATAGAATTTTACAAGTTATAAGACAAGTTGGGTAATGGATTGTGATTTCTCACACCATACAATATCAGGGAAGTCCTTCTTCACATCATGTATTCCTATAAACTATAGGGTATCAAAGATAGGTAACAATGATTCATCGAGGATAGTTAGCATTGTGAACATTAGTTTGCGAGCAAGCAACGAGACGAGATTATTGTCGAGGGGCATGTGATATCCCTCAAATATACAGTTGAATATGATGTCAATTGGAAAGTATGACAATAAGGTTTTTTAGTTGTGTTCAAAAAAGGTTAATGGCAACTCGCCAAAAGGGTTAAGGTATGATTTGAGTTTTATTTTTTATCAAGATCTAGTATATTATTTAATTTTATTTTCTAGGATATATTACTGGTTGATTACTTACTTCTCTCAATATATTTTTCTCTTACAACTTATTAGATGTATTGAGGATTATATTCAACTGGTTATTCGTTCAGATTGTAGTAAATGGATTTCAAAGAAGAGTTATTTTTATATGCGGTCACTATTTTATAATGAATTGGTTTAGAATTTATTTCATGATTTTTTCTTGGTTTAGAAAATTTTTTCATAGTCATTATGTATCGTTGTGTTATTTGTGCTCAAGAGTTCTGTAATTGACATATGATGAAAGGTTTAAGTACATATTTTGACCAAATCCTAATATATTGTTATATCAACATTGTAGTTTGATTCTTCAATTTTCACCCAAGATTTTTTAGACATGATGTGGTGTTATTCCGAGAATCATAAGTGTTGTAACAAAGGGAAGTCAACTAGCTCTTACGTATGCACACACTAACATAGAAAAGTGCAAAATCTAAGAGGGATCGATTTTTATTGTGATTTTAAGTGCATTTTTATAGAATAGAAATTTTGAAAAATATATTTAAACATATTTGTTTTTAATTTGGAAGACCGAGATATACTTTACCAAATTTTTTAAGTTTTAACCAAAATCATAAAAATTCAAAATATATTTATATATGATGCGTTGTGGATCCGAGTCTTTGACGGATTTGGATTCAATTGGGTCTCAGGTTCATGCTGACGTGGGTCTCGGTCTTCATGCTGCTTGGCTTGGATCCTACACACCACAACCAAAGACGAGAAGTTTGAGAAAAATAACGAGACTCACTTTTTAATTTATCCTCCGATACTCAAATAAGTTATCCTCATTCTGAATGAAGAATGCAAAAACAAAATTTAGTAGGAATGGTGTTGGGAAGGAAATTTATGAGTCTGACTTAGAGAAGGTGCTTGGCATGGAGCGGCTTTTGGATGTGCTTTCCATGGAGCGGCCGCTGGTAGTTATTCAGGCCAGCGGGTTGACTTCGACCCATTTTGTAAAGTAGTCGATGCTTATCAAGATGAACTTTCTTTTTCTGGATGCAATGGAAAACAGGCCATAAATGTCAAGCCCTTATTGTGCGAATGGATAGGGTGCCTGGAGGGTCCTCAGCTCTGTAGGCTGCTGATGGTGCAGGTTGTCGTTAGCAATTCTCACATTTTTTTCACAAATTTCACGACGTCCCTCTTCATAATCGGCCAGTAGTACCCTTGGCACATCACCTTGAAGGTTAGGTTCTTGCCGGCGATATGTGGCCCATAAATGCCAAGGTGAACCTCACTCAATGTGTAGTTAACCTGCTCTTGCGTAAGGCATCATAAGTAAGGGGTCAAGTACCCATGGTGGTAAAGGTTTTCGTACATGATGGTATACCAGCTGGCTGTCTTCCTTATGTGCTTGGCATCGTCCGAATTTTCTGGTAGGGATCTATCCATGATGTACCTCCAGTAAGGTGACATCAGGTTTTTATCATCGGAGACTTACATCGCTTCTTATTCTTTGATGCTAGGAGAGGTCTGGATCTCTCGCACGTCCTTGGAATACTGCTCCTGACTCTTCGCAGATACTGCCCTTACAAGCGGATCGACCTTCTAGTTTTCTTCCCTTGTAATGTGAACCATATCGAGCTTGTCAAACTTTTGGATCATGTTCTTTTCCTTAACTAGGTATTTTGCAAGCAATGGACAGGTTTGACGCTTCAAAGTTTCTACGGACTTGATTGATGTTCAGATCTATGTCACTGTATACAGTCATATGCCTTGCTGAGCACTCCTTGGCAAGCCGCAACCTTGTGAGCAAGGCTTTATACTCAACCATGTTATTGGTGGCTGGGAACCCTAGTTTGAAGGAATATATTACTTCAACTCCAGTAGGAGTCCCTAGGATTACTCTAGCCCCACTGCCCAAGGTTATTGATGAGTCGTTCATGTAAAGAGCCCAATCTAGCGATTCATTCTGGTGGTCGGCGTCGCTGGCATAGCCTGTATCTAGAATTGGGGTTGTGATCTCAACGATAAAGTCGGCCAGTGCCTGCCCTTTGATGGTCTGCTTTGGTCGAAACATTATGTCAAATTCACCTAATTTGATTGCCCACCTAACTAGCCACCTGTCACGTTTGGTTTTTGTAGGATACCTTTCAATGGTTGGTCGGTAAGGACAACTATTTGGTGAGCTTGGAAGTAGGGTCGTAGCTTCCTGGCTGAAAAGATTAGTGCCAATGCAATCTTCTTGGTGTGGGGGTATCGAGTCTCAACACCGATCAACGTTTTGCTAACATAGTAAATTTTCTGTTGTGTGTCAAACTCTTAACAAATCAACACGGAGCTCAACGTCGCCTCTGAAACTATTAAGTATAGGTACAACTCCTCACCCTCTCTTGATGACATTAGGAGAGGGGGGCAAGTCAGGTATTTCTTTAGTTCATCGAATGCGGTCTGGCAATTGATCGTCTATTGGAATCCTTTTATCTTTATCCTGCTCAAAGCCTTGAAGAAAGTGAGGTACTTATCTCCAGACTTAGCCAAGAACTAAGAGAGCACCGCAAGTCTCCCTGCTAGATTTTGGACGTCCTTCACATTTTGCGGCGGGGTCATGTCCATGATGGTCTTTATTTTCTTTGGGTTCACCTTGATTCCCCGCTAAGAGACAATGAAGCCCAAAAACTTTCTAGAGGATATTCTGAAGGTATATTTTGAGGGGCTTAACTTCATCTGGTGTGCCCGGAGCATCTCAAAGTCTTCGGCGAGGTCGCGAACACGGTCGTTGGTGGTGCATGCAAAGACGTCTACATTTTTCCTAAAAATGTTGATTAGCTAGTTGCGCAAGGGTCCGACAACCAAGCCCTCTATTTGTATACATTTCTTTGGGTTGTCTGAATCCAAGGAAATGAGGTCGATAGCCTCGCCGGACTGCGCCTGCTACAGATTCACTTCATAGCGATGGTCTAGGTCTTCTGCCCGTTTGTCGATGGTGTTTTGGGTGACTTGGAATAGATAACACATCCAACAGGTCACCTGATCACTCAACACTTCATCTATACAACATGCTATCACTAACTTTATTTTTAGATGGAATATCGATGTCACGGCTCTGAAAGTTATCAGGCATGAAGCTAGGTTGAGAACCATGAAGGTGAGCAAGTGGGATGTTGTCCTAGGGTACGATCCTAAGGTGACTTCCAGTTAGATGGAGTATCGATGTCTTGGCTCCAAATGCCACCAGACATGGTCGGTCGAGTACCGCATTGTACATTGAAGGTAGGTCAAGAACCACAAAGGTGAGCGTGCAAGACGTTGACGTAGGGTACGTACCCAAGGTGACTTCAAGTTAGATGGTTCATTGGACGGTTACTAGTTCATTATCCATTCCATAGAATGGCCCTTCGGTCGGTTTTAATTGACTCTTTTTCAAACCAAGTTTGAAATAAATATCAAGATAAAGTAAATCATGTGAGCTTCCATTATCGATAAAAACTTATTTCAACTGGTAATCTATGTTACCATCTGAAGTGAGGGTGGATACAACCAGGGGGTCAGTATGGGGAGGAATTACATGTGCCATATCGTTGTTGCCAAAACTAATGACATCATCTCCTACCCTTGGTTTCTTATTCCCAATTGGCCTCCCCTGGTGGTTCGGATTGTGGGTCTTGGGTGGCCTAGCAGTCACCATATTACCCACTTCAGCTGTAACTCGGTTCCTTAGTTGCTATTGCTTTGACCTGTTTTCACCCTTGGGATCGAGATCCTAACCCGGGGTCCTTATAAATTTGGTGATGTGGCCTCTCCAGATCAATTCCTTGACTTCCTTTTGTAGAGTTTGGCAATTCTTTGTACTATGGTCTGGAGATCGATGGAAGTCACAGTATTTTGTCTGGTCTCCTCCCTCCGAGTTCTTCACTTGCTTTGGCTACTTCAAGAACATTTTCTCTCTGATCTACATGTAGACGTTCGCCCAAGAGTCATTCAGAGTGGTCAGGTGTATGTGTCAAAATTCCATCTACGCAGTTGGCTCCGTCCTAGGAAGCTTTTGGCAGTAGTTGTCATGCCCCCCATGCTTCCTCTTTCCGTCCGTCAATCCAGGGTGTGGGTGTTCAACCCGTCCTGGGTTCTTTGCCTCGTTAGCATCCTCCGCCGCTATGTAAGCTCATGTGATGGATTCAACCTCCCGGAAGGTTTGTGGGTCCTTGTAGGCCAGATGTTTAAAAAAGTTACTCGGCCTCATAGCAGAAATGAAGTTTCCCAACTTCACCTCGTCGGTGTGCTTGGGTATTTTTTAGGTATCAGTGGTAAACTGCCCCCAAGAACTTCTTCAGATTCTTGCCCGGCCTTTGCTTGATGTGGGGAGGTGCCAGGGCTGCTTCCCTTCTCAGTGGCTAGATGAGTATTATGCTGTCACAAAGGTCCTAGAAACTCCAGATCGAATTTATAGGTAGTTGATAGTACCAAATTTGGGTGTCTCCTTTTAAAGTAATGGGGAAGCACTGGCACATAGTAGCCTCCTCTAGGCCCTAGTAGTTGAACAAGGTGTGAAAGTAGTCAAAATGACCCATGGGATCAGTGCTCCCGTCATATGGTTCCAGGGTCGGTATTTTTAACTTCGGAGGGAGTGGCTAAGTCCGGATCTCCATGGTGAAAGGAGACCTCTTCAGGTCAAAGGCGTACTAGCTTCTCCTTTGAACACTCACCTCCATATCTTGTCAACTTTCTCATCCACCTGTGAGAATGTTGCAAAATTTTTTACGTTGAGGTAGGTCCTCAATTTTGAGTATCCGGTCGAGTGGGGTGGTGCCGGCTGGCTACTACCATGTCCTTTCGAGTAATGCGAGAGGCTCCTTCTTAGACTAGGGGCTTCTACTCATTGTGGGAGTAGCGCAAATTTCTTCTTTCTAGGCTCTCCTCTGGTGTCTTGCGGCTTAGCCGTCTTTCCAGCCTGGAACGGCTTTTGGTGTTTGAGGCCATCGGGATGTCAGAGTTACACTGGCGTGTGGCCCTCCTTGCCAGCTTCTTCATTTTATGGCCTCCGCGCCTCGAGGTCGAGGTGTGGGTAGAGGAGGAGGGAGCCCCTGCATCTGCCTTCCATTGTGAGTATGAAGCGCTTGGAGCATTCGAGACATGTTCATCTACTCTGCCATGGCCTGGATGATGGGGGTTGGTTGCTCTTCCCCTGGCTACCCAGAGAGGGGTCATCATCGGCGGAGGTGACATCTTTGGCTGGAACGCTGGCTTGGGGTCTTATGTTTACCGTGCTTGTTGGGCTAATAATGGTTAGACATTTTGTTCGGCTTCCCATAGACAATACCAAGATGCGTCATGGATTCGAGCCTTTGATGGATTTGGGTTCATCTCGGTCTCGGATTCGTGCTGACGTGGGTCTCGATCTCTATGCTACTTGGCTTAGATCCTGCACACCACAACCAAAGACGAGAAGTCAGAGGAAAATAGCGGGACTCGCTCCCCAATTTATCCTTCGACGCTCAAGTCAATTATCCTCTTTTCGAAATGAAGAATGCAAAAATAAAATTTACTAGGAATGGTGCTGGGAAGGGAATTTATGAGTCTGACTTGGAGGGGCACACGGCGTGGAGTGGCTTTTGTGATGGTGTACCCATGGAGAGCGTCTTTTTATGGTGCACTACATGGGGTCACTTTTCTAGCCACTGGGTTTGGAGAATGAATGGTGGGAAAGGGAATGGTGCTTAAGTCGATCGAAGGTGGGATTTCTTGTGTCGGTTTGAGTACTGAAGTGAGCGTGTCTCTGGGGTGTGCCCCCAGGGCTTTTTATAACCGTCTAACTTCGTCACCCTTCCTTAGATGGTAAGGTTGGCTGCCAACTTCCTAGAGAAGTTTCCTTAAATCTGGAGAAAAGATGCTAGTGCTATTTAGGGTAGTAACGATCGGAAGGAAGGATTCCTTCCTTCTTCGTGGAGATGCCGCATACGTTGAATATTCAGGTTTTCATCGTGGGATATGCATTGAGTTGGGGACTTATATTCTAGAGGAGATCACTATCTCGGGAGATACTCCGTATTGCGATTTGTTAAGGCAGGCAATCTATTGTGCTTGGGGATGGGGTCATAGGCCATATTTGGTTTGGGCCGCATCCATCTTTCTAAAAGTCGTCTCCGATCAATTAGGGTATTCACCGTCCACTGGTCTAGTGGGCTACACTTCTACTGGACTGATCACCTTTTTTGGATAGGCCTATTCCAGCCATCCGTATCACTAGCCCCCTATGTCGGGGGTTTGAATTTTTAGCCTCTGGAATGTTCACGATGGGATGTAATATGCTGTGTTATCTTTTGAGGCCTTCCCCGGATTTCCCCCCTTTGGCATGACTCCTCTTTTTTTTTTTTTTGGCAGGTTAGGTGGTTGGACTGCATGAATGGCTGGAACCCAGAGTGGAAGTGGTCTGGTCAAGGAAGGTTGGGTGGATAGTTGATTCGCTTCATAGGATAAACAGTTGCTATCCGCGGTGCATGGCGGATCCAGTGTGGTAGTTGACCGACTTCGTTAACCAAACTGGGGAAATTCGAAGTGCATGGCAGAGCCAGAGTGGTAGTTGATCGGCTTCGTTGCCCGAATGGCTAAAATTCAAAATGCATGGCGGAGCAATAGCAGCAGTTGATTGGCTTCATAGACCAAACGGTTGAAATCTAGAATGCGTGGTGAAGCAGTAGTGGTAGTTGACCAGCTTTGTTGACCAAAAAGCTAAAATCTAAAATGCACGGTGGAGCTAGAATGGTAGTTGACTGGCTTTGCTGATCAAATGGTTGAAATCTGGAACGCGTGGTGGAGCCAGAGTGGTAGTTGAGTTGCTTTGTTGACTAAACGGCAGAATTTTGGGACGCATGGCGGAGCTGGAGCGGTAGTTGGTCAACTTCGACCAAAGTGGCTAGGAGGCCAAACTAGAAGGTCAAACTAGGAGGTCAAACTAGAAGGTCAAACTTCGAGCAAACCTAGGAAGTTGTGCTTAGCGGCCGAGTAAATTAAGCATCTTTGCCGCCAACCTGTCATTTTCTGCCATGTGATGTCACCAAAACATGTCGTATCTTCACCTTAAATGAGAATGGTGATTTGCCAGGATTGCACGTCCCCTAGTTTTGACACGTGGCAGGCATCATTAGTGTGCATTTTTAGGCACCCTTTTGAATTCTTGTGGCGACTATCATTATAAAGGAGGTGCTACATTCGAAAGTGCTTAGTCACTGCTCCTTCACCTCTGCAACTTATATTTCCACAGATTCCATGGCTCCCAAAGGAGACACGACCAGCTCCATTCTTGACTTCGGTGACATCAAGACTTTGTATGTACAGTATGATATCCTGATGTCCATCCTGTATGAGGTGTCAGGAGAGCACGATAGGGGTTGCTCTTATCCGAAGAGATTCATCACCATTTACGAGGCCTACCTGTGCTGTGGGCTTTGTCTCCCCATTCCTAGGGAGCTCTTTGACATTTTTGAGGCCCGTGGAGTATCTGTGGCAAGGTTTCATCCAAATTCCATTTGGTACTTGTGCTCCTTGGGCATATTCTTTCGTTATCGGGGGAGGTCCCTTACATTGACGGCGGAAAAGGTTATCTTCCGCTTTCAACAAAGTGGGGATTGGATTTTGATGTCCCCTCACGAATTATGCATTTGCGAGGCCATTCTTGATTCCGTCAAGAATTGAAAGGACAAATTTTCCTTTATGAAGGTTTCTGAAGACTGACCCATATCCAGGGTTTGGGGCAACATGTCAGCTGTCTTCTCTGACAAGCCTTCATGCGTGGAGGTCAAGTCTGTAGCGTTGTTGACGGCGTTGATCTTGGCTCACCCTAAGGAGTTCCAAAGGGACCATCTTTTGATAGTCGAGGCCCTTGCACTGGTCCATTAGGGCCCACCTTCTCCGATTAGGGCCGTCAAGGCTGCCGCTCCCCCGCCAGCACAGCCAAAGAGGAAAGCCGGGACACTAGTCATCCGCGATCCTTTTGACAATCCGTCTCGGCGGTGATCTAAGCCTTCTGTGTGTTACTCGTCATCTTTTGCCACCAAGGGCCTTCCGATGGTGGAGTGGATGAGGAGTACTTCCAAACCATCTTGGGTGCCAACCATCAAAGTTTGCCCCAACGTTGCCATCCCCAAGGGTGACGCTGTGGTGCCATCAGCTAAAGTGCTCCCTGCTCTTGCTTCCAATGCACCAAAGGGTATCGGAGGCAATCTTCCAACCGAGGCCTAGGAGGAGGAAGCCCATCCGAGGCTGGAGCCTTCTTGCCATCGTCAGGCATCTATTGCACTAGATTCTGGGATTGGCCAACCAACGGAGGCCAGGGAGGCCACTGATGTTGAGGAGGTGGCCATCAAGGTCCCTCCGCCGGCCGTGTTGTTGAGATCCCCTGCGATTGTGGAGACCTATGCATGGGTGCATTGTGTTGAACTTTCATGCCTCAATGGGAATTGCTGGCCTGAACTCCTTTCTCTTGTTTTGTTTGTAGGACGATGAAGTGTTACAGTTTTTTCCGAGGTGCTTGCAGCAACGTACATCTCGGATCCAGGAGTTGGAGTAGGAGGTCCACCGGCTGACTTAGACGAGGGTAGACCAGAGAGTGGTGGAAGAGCTGCAGGGCCACCTGGATGCTTCTACCTCCAAGATCGA
>JAOVVI020006384.1:0-15662 GCA_028571085.2 Nepenthes alata | reverse complement strand
CACCCACGGTTGTTACCAGTCATTGAAGAGCCACCATAGCCAACACCGACCACAATCGCAGCGCCACCACCACACGCCACCGTTAAGAACGCTGCCAACAAACGCCGTCGGCCTCCTCGACGGTTTTTTCTTCGCGAAACCACCACCGGCCAAATTTCCAACCGCCGACAACCACCACCGTCATGGTGCCGACCTCGCCGCACGACGCCGTCGCCAGTAGTCGTCGAACGGCCACCTCACCCTTCTCCTTCTCTCCTCCACCGCACACCGGCAGAACCCTAACTCCCTCTCTCTCCCCCTTTCTCTCTCCCCGATCCCCATCTTTATCTCTAATTTTATTTTTTTTTCTTTTTTTTATTTTTATTTTTTTTATTAATATATATAATATATATATATATATTCTCTTTTAATTTTTTTTATTTTAAAATCTAAATTAATATTTGGGCAACACGGGCGCTCCCCGGGCGCCAGCCCGACCGACCCAAACATCATCCTAAAATTTTTTAATATTTAATTAATTTTGTCACGTCTAATTGGCCCAAAATTATAATTAGTATTAAATTAATCTGAATAAAAAAATCTAGAATATTACATATTTTAATATTTTTACATATAAATGACACTCGTACATATTTGCTCTAATATTTTGACGCTTAATACACACCTAATAATTATATGTGCGCTTATCAATTTTAGATTTCAAGCCTATTAAGCACACCACCGGTGTTCATGCGCGACTTTACCTTATAAAAGGTTCTCAATATTTTTCTAGCATTGAGAGAAGAAAAAAAAAGGTGAAATAAGAAAAGAGAGAAGAAAAAAGTAATGGGATTTTGGTACTTAATCTTGAATGATCTATAGAAAATAAGTTAAATACATTTAAGTTTATTTGTTTCAATTGTTACTAATCTTTTTATAATTTGTTTTAAATTTTTATTCAAATACTTATACATAAAATATTTTTTTACTTCTTTTAAATTTATTTTCTAATGGGTCTGATAATACCATGGGCCAACTCAATCCTAAGCCCAACCATCATTGAGACCAGGGGCCCAGCAGGAAACGGACAAAGCCTCATGAAGAAGATTGATCTGATCCATCTCAGACGCCATTACATCAACCAAGATGGGATCTAGGGAGCAATGAGCCAAAGGAAAAAGCCTCAACTGCTCAAACAACAATATAGTTGGACGAACCAATTCAAAAGGCTCTTGGCCAGGCAGCCAACAAAACGATCAGACCATACGCCTGCAGCAGTTAAAGCATGCGCATGTTGAACACCGCCTGAAACCTTCCGATGAGTAGATCTAGGGAAACACTCACGGTCTCCTTGCTATAGCAAGGTGACGCCTGACAAAGACAGTTCCCGTCAACACTCCAGCGGCTAGCAAACCCAGAATCGACATTAGTCGTAAACCTTGGCGTCAAATCCTACTCCACGAAGTATTACAAATACTCCTCATCACCACAAGGTGAAAGGAGAGAAAAAGAGAAGAAGAGGGGAAGAAAGGGAGGAAAAAAGAGTAGAAAAAAGTGTTCCTCTGGCAATATCCGAAAGCACTACTCAAAACCTTCAAGGCCCTCTTTGGACCAAAAAAAAGCTTTCGACCACCAAAAGTGTAAAAGGAGAACCAAACTCTCTTCCACGAATACAACTTCATCCCTCTCTATCCATAGCAAGCTAACTTCACGAGTGCACACCCAATAAGTCACTCACCAAGTGCACTCTAAGTAAGCCACTTCACGAGTGCACTCTTAGTGAATCACTTATAAAATACATTCCTAGTGAGTCACTCCACAAGTGCACCCCTAATAAGTCATTTATCGAGTGTAATCTTAGTGAGCCACCGACTGCATGTAATCAAATAGGAGTCCAAACTTTTATTTTCCTAAGCCGCACCCCGCGAGCGCATTATAGGAGCCTAGTTCTCCTCTCATATTCTCAACATACATGCAACTATACATTTTTTCATATCATCATTATATCTTTTTATCTCTTGGAAAAGATTTTTAACTTAAATATCGGAAGATAAATCAATGAATGAATCCCGTCAATCATTTGACCTTTTATTTGTTATTTATGGTGTGCAGATTTCATGTTAGTAGAGAGGAAGATCAGACCCGCTCCAATTCAACTCATAGTAGATGATTGAGTAACTCCCTAATCCGTACCATAATTCGAATACCATAAACGCATCATTTGCATACATGTTAAATTTGTTTTCATTTCAAGCGATTTTGAAGACTTGTACATGAAATTGAGCATGTTGCCATTAAATCATCAAATCTTTAAAAAATTATCATTTTCTTATGTAAAAGTTTGATAGAATACTCTATAAATAAGTTAAAATCAAGATATTTACTTTTTATATTTTAAAAATTTATTTATTTATGTAAAATCTTTTTTTTTTCTAAATAAGAACTACTATATAAAATTAAAAATATATATTTAGACATATTCTAATATATTAATTCATAAATATATATCATTACCTAACATCCATATGTTTAAAAAATAATATTTATCTCCATTTATAAAGTGAAGTATGTAGTTGGTTTATCTATGTATCTTAAATAGTGATGTAAGGTTAGTGTTATGGGAAAATGTTGAAGCCTAACTTTCAATATTTGATTCTAATTAGTGAGACTATTATTAATCATTATTTTTTACTTTTCAGTATTTTTAATATATAATTAATATTATCCTTCTCACACTTTGGTTATGTCTATATGTACAAAAATTCATATATATGCTTATTAAGCAAGCGTTAAATTTATATTTATTATATTTTATAATATTTTAGATTAGCATATTTAAATTTACTTCAAAGAGTTTGGATTGGGAGGGTAATTTGTGGAGGATTAGACGATGGATGCTTTTATTTTGTACTGGAAATCATAGTTAATGATTTGGTATATTGTTTGAACATTTTCTTCGAATATTGTAAAGTCACGTTTTTATTTTGGTTAATCATGCATGATATCATTATTATTTATATTTTTATTGTTGTATAATAAATAACTTAGTTGGGTTTAAAACTTTAGCTATGCCAATTTATAACGATGAAAATATAAATTTTACAATTTTTAAAAATATTTAAAAGTTGTGATTTTACAAAATAAAACATGGGAAGAGTTGAGGACGAAAATTTCTTTTATTATCGGATTCAACCTAAAATTCAAATAGTTTAAAATTTTAACCGTGATAATTCATAAAGACTACGTGAAAATAAATATATATATTTTTTTCTCTCATATTATTTGTCTAATTCCAATTCTGTGTCAAATGTATTTATTGCGTCCCTCGATCTGGGCTCTCCGACTAATTAGGGAGCCTTTGGATTCCGTGTTTGGGTCGGATCTCAAATGGGTCCAGTCTCCACTCTCCTCAACCTAGACTCTGTATAATATAAATTACAAATAAGAGGTCAGAGGTCGGTAGAATGTTCTACAACTAAAAGCACTATGATGTTCAAATCAACTATCTTTCGAAATAAACGAAGAGATAGAGTGAATGTAAGATACAGTAAAAAATGCGAGAATGTAAGAGTATAAGATTTGTTGAGCTGTTTCGGGAGGTTGGGCTCCGCTGAAAATGCTCAGGAACTTTATAATAGAGATCGGAAAAAGAGATATTATTAAGTGGTAGAACACTTTTCCCCTATCCAACTCAAATTGAGATTTTTCTTTAAGGAGTTGAAGTCGAGAGCCGGAATCACCATTGTTATTGCCTATAAGTAGGATTAAAAAAATATTTTATTATTAGTATTGATTTCGTATGGTATCGGTTTTTGATGGTATCGATTTTTTTGTATAGTCTAGGATATTAATACGGATAATAATAATATAAGTTATAAATATTTCAACTTTCAACCTTTTTTGTAAAAAAGCATTTTAACAATTCGACTAAAAATATATGATTTTACAAATAAGAAATTTTTACAGTCAAATCTGATTAGAATTTTAAATTAAAAATAAATTAAAATTTATATAAATACCTAATGTGTAAAATTGGAGTTCATCGATCTGAACCTTCAGGCTGAATAATCGAGACGCAAAGAGAGAGGCAGGAAAAGAAGACAGTTACATTTAAATTGTTTCAGGGTGTTGGCATTTTTGAAATTATTAATCGATCATGGGGGGTGATTTTGATATTTTTATATAAAATATAAAAAAATTCCATTTTTAATAGTATTATTGATAATAATGATATCATTAAAATACTATATTTTATTTAAAAAGGGTATTAAAATAGATACCAAAAATCAGCATCACCGTCCAACAACGCGGGGCGGATACTAATATCAACAATCCCACTAATACGTTAAATTTTTAACACCCCTGTCCCTGTCGACGGGTACGTCAAACAAAATTACAAAGTAAATATTTCCCGGAACGCAGCCCACTGATAATGCTTACAACGCCATTGTCGCTCGTGGTTGTGCTATTTCCGTTGGTGCGTTACTCCACCACCAGTGCTTGCTTTGGCATTTAGCCGGCCTTCTCTCTCTCTCTCGCGCTCGCTCGATTTCCGACTGTGAATCTTGCTTTGATCAAAATGGCTAATTTTTGTTTGTTAAATTGGTTCATTCTGTAGGTCCAGTTTGGATTTATTGCATTAAAGGGTTTGTTGCTAGCATGTGAGAACCCGACCGTCTGCCTCCCTCTCTCTCTGTCTCTCCACCCTCTGGTTGTTTTCTTCTCTTCTTCCATCTATTTGTTTCAATGTCAATAGACTTACGATTAATATCAGCAGCTAAAGGTCACGTATCTCTAGTATCTAGAACCCATTCGGAAAAGCTTGTTTTGATCACAGACAACTTTTGGGTTCTATCACGATGCCCCTCCTAAATTCATGGGTGCTTGAGTGTTAAATGGAAGAGGGCAAAGGTAGTTGCTTCTTCATGCCGAGGTAAACACCCTATTCTCTCCCTTTCTATCTTCCTCTTGAATTTCGCTCTTACTATTTGAATTCACCGAAGAATTGAAAAATGCCAAAAGTATCAGTTACCCTCAGTGATGAATTTGATTGATTTACCCAGAATGGAAATTAGAATACATTTTAATGTGATAGGTTGAGATTAAGCCAGTGTTTGAAGAGCTATGCGAGTTTGTTTTGTTCCAAATTGAAGCTAAGATCGATTTTGGTTTTAACAGGTCATTTGTTTGGAACGATGGAGAACCCATATCCCTCTCTGGGCTACAGGGAAGAGCTATTGAATTTCATGTTTGAATAATTTTTGGGAGAAATGGAATTTAAGTGTGTTTTTAGATTGTTTTGAGGGGAAGAAGACGAGGAAGAATTTCCGAATTATTATTCAGTAGCTGGCTGAGGAAGTGGGCGTGTTTGGGGTGGTTGAATCGAGATGGAGGCGGCGGCACCACTGGGACAGACCAGCGTGCTCCAGAAGAAGATGACGAAGAAACTAACAGGAAAGCGCGATGATACCCCACTTCATGCCGCAGCTAGAGCTGGAAATTTAAGCACTGTGACAGATATACTTAGTGATACTGTAGAGGAGGAATTGAAGGAATTTCTATCAAAGCAAAATCAGTCAGGAGAAACAGCTCTCTATGTGGCAGCAGAATATGGGCAGGTGGATATAATCAGAGAGATGATGAAGTACTACGATCCCGTGGCCGCCAGCATCAAGGCGAGGAATGGGTACGATGCGTTTCATATTGCAGCCAAGCAAGGAGAATTGGGTATGTTTCCAATTTGACTACTGGATTGTCTCTTCCTTGTTAATACCTGTTAAAATACCAAGTGTGATTGAGTTTCTTCTTCTTCTTCTTTTTCAAATGTGACAGTGATACTGAAAGTTCTAATCGAGACGCATCCTGATCTCTCCATGACTTATGATACGACGAACACAACTGCTTTGCAGACTGCAGCGACCCAAGGGCACATAGAGGTGGTGAATTTTCTCTGGGAGTCAGGTAGTGGGCTAGCCGCCATAGCTAGGAGTAATGGGAAAACAGCCTTGCACGCAGCAGCAAGAAATGGTCATTTGGAGGTGGTGAAAGCGCTTATGGAGAAGGAGCCCAATATGGCAACAAGAGCTGATAAGAAGGGCCAAACTGCCCTTCACATGGCAGTGAAGGGTCAGAATCTTGAGGTAGTGGAGGAGCTGATTAAGGTGGATCCTTCTTCAGTTAACATGGTTGATGCAAAGGGAAATACGCCGCTGCATGTCGCAACTCGAAAGGGCAGGGCTCAGGTAGGTTTCTTCCTCTCTTCCCCGAAGATCCGGTAGTATTAGCCATGTAAATGAACAGATGAAATCATTTGAAATACTGAATAGTGGAAGTCATTGTTTGTTTAATATTTAATTGAGTAGACACTGTTATTGTATTTGGAAATTTGATTTTAAGATTGATACTATTGTGGAAATCTCATATTTTAGCATCTTAAGGCCCATCAGGAAGGGAGATATCTGCTCTCTCATTGCTTGCAGAAAATAATGAAAATCTTCAGATTCACAGATTCAGCTTTTCTTGTTTATTATTCATTTTTTGGTCCATCCAGATTAGTGATTACTGCCATTTCTGTCTTTATAAAGAGCAAAGGTCCTTATATTAATATTTTGTTTATGGCTCAGTAAATTTAGTACCTTATATATGGGTATTTAAAGGTCTAAATTATGGGAGAGTACGTGTGTTCAAGGTGAATTATTCTTTCAGTCCCCATTTGTGTTTCCTTTCATTTCAGTCATAAAAAGTCTTATTTTTAATTATCACTTACACACTAAGCCATGAGTATTCCTTTCCCTAACCAGCAAAGAGCAGGCAGCAAGAATGGCATGTAATTACAGCTCATATATGGTTAACAAAGCGATGTGAAAGCTGATATAATACTCTCTCCATGCAGTTTGTTATAAGATTGCTAGCAGTAAGGGAAACTGATACATCGGCTGTTAACAAGGCTAAGGAAACTGCCCTCGACACAGCTGAGAAAACACAGCATCCCGATGTTACAGCCATCCTGCTGGAGCATGGGGTTCAGACTGCCAAAGTCGGCAAACCACAAGCAACCAGCACGGCTCGAGAGTTAAAGCAAACCGTCAGCGACATAAAACATGAAGTAAACTACCAACTCGAGCACACCAGGCAAACAAGAAAGCGTGTGCAGGGAATTGCAAAACGCCTCAACAAGATGCATGTGGAAGGGCTTAACAATGCAATCAACTCCACCACCGTCGTAGCTGTTCTTATCGCCACTATTGCCTTTGCAGCTCTCTTCACAGCCCCGGGCCAGTACATTGATGACCCAACAAATGCCCCTCCGGACCATTCCCTGGGAGAAGCAAACATCGCTCCCAAGACCCCCTTCTTGATATTCCTTGTCTTTGACTCTGTTGCCCTCTTCATTTCTCTTGCGGTTGTGGTGGTTCAGACCTCAGTTGTGGTTGTAGAAAACAAGGCGAAGAAGCAGATGATGACAATCATAAACAAGCTCATGTGGTTGGCTTGTGTGCTAATCTCTATGGCATTCTTAGCGCTTTCGTTCATCGTGGTGGGCAAGCAGGAAAGAGGTCTGGCAATCATAGTGTCGACCATAGGTGCAACAATTATGGCTACCACATTAGGTACGATGTGCTATTGGGTAATTCAACATCAGGTAGATGCCAAAAATAGGAGCCTCAGGAAATCCTCACTTGGCAGCAAATCAAGGTCTTGGTCAGCTTCAGTTGTGCCGGACTTGGAGATTTTAAACAGTGAGGTGTACAAGAAAATGTATGCATTATGAGGGATGGATCTCATATCCCTGTGATCGAAACTCATGGAATGCTTTTGAGGTGTAGATAGTAGTTTCCTTCCAATGAAAATTTGCCAACATTATGCTCAGCTAGTTTATGAGCACGATAAAGGAATATTTAGATCCTGTTACAACTTTATAAGAATTGTTGTTTGTGTGTAATTTTTTTAATATTTCATAAGATAGGGAACAATGAAGACACTGTTTGGTCAATCGATGAGGGCTATATAAGGGAGATAAGACCTCCTGAATCCCTAAAAATCCCTTTTCCTCCCAATCACAATCCCAATGCAGCTGAAATTAAGAGCTTATCGATTATACCAGTTAGTACTTGCAAAAAAAAAAAAAAAATGAAAACAGCAAAGAGAATATCAGCTTTCTTTTTATTAATAAGCTGTTTAAAGAAGTTTTAAATTGGTTTTTTATTCATAAAAAAAAATAGTTTTAGCTTCTTAGGCTAAATATTACTCATGTCGAGATCTATATGCTAATCTTAAAATTTTGCAATAGGAAAAATAGCTAGACCAAATAAAAATAGAATGACTTTTAGCATTGATTAGAGGTTAAGGTTGCTCTTTTATAGATTTCGTTTTGAGTAATGGTTTTGAAAAGGGAATTTAAGCACTCTCAAATGAAGTTCAAATCACTTAACATAAACTGCTGAATCATCACTAAGCTCAAGATCAGCAAACAACTTGTCTAAAGGCATTGTAGGAACATCCTCCCCATCCTTCACAGAAGCCATTTCTGATGGCTAAAATTTGTTATTGTGCGCATTTAATCTCACATTTTGGGTTCTCCTCTGAATCTCTCTAGAACTCTTCATATTCAGTATTCATCTTCTCTCGATCAAGCCTATCTCTTGTATACCTCCACGTTTAGGAATTTAAGCTTTCAAGAGCTTTCCTTTTTTTCGACGTTTCTCTTCATAGCTCTTCTTTATTAAGATTGATCTGAAAGAACAATGTCATAACTAAAAGCATAATCCCCACTGTTCAAGATTGCCTCAAAGTATAATCATTCTTGAGAATAAGCTGCTTCAAATTGAAGAAAGTTCTCCTATGAGGACACGCTTCCGGAGTTGGATAGAAACGGCCCACTAGTATGGGTTAGCCTGGATCCTAGAACAGGATTCACATATTTCGTATTGCTTAACATACTCAACATTATAAGCTCTCAACTTTATTTAAAAGTGTGATCCAAATTCATTTTATATGACTAACTCGTTTAAAAATCGAATTTAAAAAGTTAGCAGTATAAACTACTTATGTTACAAGTTTGGAAAGAATTCCATGGGTGGCCGCAAGTGAACCATATGATTGCCGATTAAGCGGACTTATATAAATACGGATAATTTATTATGTTTTTTAGGATTTGAGAGAGAGTTTGTCCGCTAAGTTTATGAATTTGGGTTGTATTTCGAATAATATCCGCTAAATTTATAATTACAAATACTTTTTTCTAAAAGTTATTAACAATAATTCATATGAATAATCAGTTGAATACAACCGTCAATACACCTTGTACCCACAAAATAAGAATACTATATAAAAAGCAATCAATCAACAATATATCCTATAATCAAAATTAGAACAATATACTTAAACTTAATAAATAATACAATTCAGATCGAATCTTAATAAAATATCAAAAATCTTTTCATTATGTTTCTTCTCGCTTCTTTTTTTTCATGTGATACTTAAAATGCTTCAAATTTGACATAAAAATTTGCTCCGTGATTTTATACCATTAATGCCAACTCAAACGTCGACCAGAGTTTAAATGCACCTTTTACTTTTGATTTATGAACGACCAATCAGGCATGCGTGCTATTATTATCTGTGCACATACGCCTCCTTGGGTGCTCCTCAAATGTCCATCTCCTATACCATTTTAATCCCTTGGTTAAGTAAATTTTTGAAATAAAATCGAGCAAATAAACTGATGATCCATGCATTAAATGTATAAATTCACAGCAGGGTAATTCAAAACCCAATATTAATATCCACTTTGAATGAGGCTCAGTCCCAATAAATTCTGCATGTATCAACTGTACTCTCTACTTTAGTATCTTCACACGCAATTTTTTTTGTGCCTTCTGCCTGAAAAAATGTGTTAGTAGAGCTCCTTGATTTTTTTTTATTTTTATTTTTTGTCTCAATAAAAATTGAATGCAAGTTTAGAGGATAACCAATCACTTGTAATCCCAAAATATATAGCAAAACCATTTAATATTACAATATTTTATCTTTTTTTTAAAAAAAATAATTGTATATGTATCATGTTAATTCTAACCAAAAAAAAAAAAACTCTTGTTTTAAATTGGGGAATTCTTATCTTTAAATGACTGTCGATCCTGACCCCTATCCCTTTCTTCATCAATTTCTGCAACCATCCTCACCATAGTATTGAATATAATGTAAGTACCTGGTCCAAAAAGATCAACTGGCTATAAATTCATATTTCATAGAAGTTTGAGTCACATTTTCCTCTCATTTAATAATTGTGAGCCTTACCCACAAAAACAAAAACAAAAAAAACGAGTGAATCATCTTATGAAAAGTGTACAGAAAATGTTTTTAAAAAAAAAATCAAATAACCATCGCCCATCCAAAAGTAAAAGGAAAAAAAAAAAAAGATACTATCAAAATGTCCCTTGCTAAAAAATCTGAAAAATCCTCCACCCCTGCAACTCAAAGGGTTTGGGGGGCTAGCCTATCTGACAGAGGAGCCGAGACGATCTGTTTCTTCTTCAATCGTTCGACCTAATGGTTTTTAATTTTTTAAAATATTTTTTTGAAGTAAGTTTTCTTATTTTTTTATCTTTAAAAAATATTTATAAAAATTTTTAATCATCTAATTAAAATGGGATAACTAATAATAAGAAGGGCTGAATCTGCCCTTTTATCAGAGGGGTCGGCTCCCCTATTCATCAACTCAAACCTCGCTATTTAATTATTCAACCTCCCAACTCTCTCGTCTGAATTCTCTTATAAGCAAAAATATTCCCGTGCTCTAATTGTCTGCTCCACTCAATTGCTTGATAGCTTGAGCGCTAAATTTTATCATGAACAGATTTTTTATAATTAATTTTTTTTGAGATTTTTGTCAATGCAAAGGGGCGTTTTAGTTATATTCACCATCCTAGTCAAGAAGCGTCTAATTTTTGATATAATAATATTTATAGTCCAGTTTTACTTATAAATGAATTGTTATCCACCTCTCAAATTCAATTGAACAAGTTTATGAAAACAATCACTTACCACACTTACCAATAGATCTGATGTGTCTTTGGTTTTTAAATTATGGTATGTATTAAGGAACTACTTAATTTTTTACTACAATTCGAATTAGAATGGGCCCGATGTTCATCACTGCTAACTTTGAAACCTGCGCACCAAAATTACAAATAAAAGATTAGAAGTTTAGCGAAACCCACTCTCCGATTTATCTTCAAATATTCAAATTAGAAATCTTTTTAATAAAATAAAAAAATATAATGATGATAAGAAAAAATATAATAATGTATGTTTGCGGTGATTGAAAAAGGAGGCCTGATCTCCTATAAAGCACTTGACAATGAGCGGTTTAGAAAGGCGGAGGTTTAGACCCCAATGTTATGCACTCGGTAAATGGCTCACTAGGTAACACTCAACAAAGAGTGACTTTTTGAGGAAGAGAAAAAGTTGTATTGAAAAAGAGAATTTAGTTCTTTCTTCACTCTTGAGTCTCGCTCGATGGTAGCTCTTTCGTTCGAAATTGATCCATCCCTTATCTCGTGAAGGGTGAAAAAGTTTATAATATTTTGCAAAAAAGGCTTTGACATCAAAACGATCGACAGGTGTTCCCTCATGATTCGTCGGCGTTGAGATATTGACGGGAATTACCGTATCAGATTTCATCTTGTGGCGGTGACATGACTATGACTAGAGGTGGCCAATAAGAGTCAAGTCTCTCCTCACGTGGATTTGCTTGACTACCGTAGGTGGGCAATTACGGCGATTCCACATGATTGACCACATCACACCGTCGGTAGATTGCTTGGCTTAGGCTTAGGCTGTATCTAGTTTGGGTCGCACCCAATATCCTAAACGCCCACCCAGGTCAATTGTGCTGTTGACCATTTTTGGACAGTGGGCTACAATTCTTTTGGAATATTGATTTTTTTGGGATGGCCTAATCCAATCATCCCCATAATTTTTTTAAAAAAAAAGTATCATGTTATAATAAATGATAATATAAACTACTTCTAATAAAAGTAGCCAATTAGAAATAGTCATGGTACCTTACAATTTTGATTGACAGTGTAATTATCATACTAGTTGAATAGGTTTACGCCATAATTTTACAAAATTATAAATAAATTAAAATTAAAGGCAGTATTTTTTCATTGAAGCAAAAAATGGTCTCTTGATTGGCAATTGGAGAGCAATTTTCAGCGCCCAAACAAATAAAAAATCGAAATAATATTTTTAAAATAAATAAATATTATATTATTTTAAAATATTAAAATTAATATTAATTTAATAACTAATATCAGCGTCGGAGGTGACGCACGTCGTGGCCACCACCTGCCCGTTGCCCACGCACATAATTTTTTGGGCTAAGATTTTATAATGTAAAGAGAGGTCCGCTGCGTTTCGTGTTTAGGCACGTGTTGGGGCTCTGGCTTTTGGTCGTCATGGGGCCTTGACATTTGAAGATGTGATCAGAACTAGGCGTCTGCCACTTGCGTAGCTTTCTAAGGCTGGACGCCGCGTTGAGAAGGGAAGGGGTCGGTTGTAAATTTTGAATGACTTAGGCATTGATTAATTTTTCTCAGTGCAATATATAATGGTTTGATTTTAGGTTTGTATAAAATTTAAGTATATTATATTTGTTACACTTATGGATCCAGATTAAATTAGAGATGATTTGGTAATCGTTTTTTTAATTCATGACTTACACAATACAATAAAAAATAAGAAAATCAAAGGATCAAAAGAAAAATTTTTTTAATAAGTTCTTTGATATTCAAATCAGTAAAATTCTTCTCTCATAAAAATAAAATAAAAATTAAAATTTTACTTGGTCATAAATATTTATCAAGTGGGAATGTGGGATGTCATTCTTGATCTTTTTATAAGAGAAAGACTTGCTTTTATTCGCTCAGCTTTTAATAAGATTTGTTCATTTGAATTGCCAGCATTTTGATTTTTCTTTGACCAAAAGCGTCCTTATTATCCTGAAAGATAGCCGCTTACTTATAATTATAATGGGCAATTTTTTCAATCTCATAATCGCCTTGGATGAGAACGGTTGTCTAGTTTTCGTAACTTTAAGTGGTTATTAACGGTTTCGTTGAAATTGAAATGTGGAGAGTTATCCGAAATGCTTCTTGCTTATCTTTTGGGCTGCAACTCTTAGGCCTCAATGATCCATATTTAGTTGCTATTAGTGCGCCTTGTTACAGATTGTCCAATTAATAATACCAATCACTAGCCCCCATGTCAGAAAATTAAGATATTAGCTTATGGCATGTCTTTTTGATGGGGCATATTCCTTATTTTATATGTCTATTGTTTAGTTTGAAACTATCTGATTGTAAATTTATCGGTATGAAATTATTTTGACTTTATGTCACTTTGGATTTTATCATTTCAGATTTTGTCACTCTGGATTATATGACTTCGGATTTTTGACTCCGAATTTTTATTTATTCTGAATTTTTTGTCATTCCGAATTTTTAGTCATTTCAAATTTTGTGACTCCGAAATTTGTGAACTCTGGCCATTTGGCCATTCCGACTTTTAGCCACTCTGGACTTTATCACTCTGGATTTTATTCACTCTGACCATTTGGCCATTCCGATTTTTAGCCACATCGGACTTTATTACTCCGGATTTTATTCATTATGGTTTGTAATTTCAAAATTTCATTAATCCTATTTGAACTAACTTGATAAATGTCGAAGTGAATAATCACCAGATCTTGGAAACCATTTGTCCTAACACGGATCTCATCCAACTTGCCATGCGTCAATCACCGGGTAATGCCTTCTCTGTCGCCGTCTTCAATACCATATCTAGAAGAACGATGGTAATGACAAATTGTGGTTTGATCTCTACTTTCTAGATTCTTTAGGGCCCTTAACAATTTGAAGAATTTTTTATCCCGTATCTGTATAAGTATTAAAAAAGTGACGTTTTGTCCCAAATTTTACACAATAATGTTTCGATCCCGTGTAGGATTAACGGAAGCGATATAAAATTAAATATTTAATATACGTAAAGAATATTTATATTTAAATAATACGAGTAACATTAGTATAAAAATAAAATAATAATAATAATAAATGATAATCTTTTTGATGACAAAGAAAAAATTCGATACCCACAGTAATTAAGAAAAATCATTCAGGTTTTAGTGGTCAGGGAAGAAATTTATTATAAAAATTAACTTACAGATCGGATAGTAACAACGTGCTAACCTAACCGACTTACTTTCGTTTTGTGATCCCTACCAATGAACTCTTTGAATTTGCCACGGTAATGGAATTAGACACCTTTTAATTTTTACGTCAATCTTTTCTCTCGAACCACTTGAATTGCCAAACACTACTGGATCCTCTTCTTCAACATATGGATGTCACCAACGAAGGTAAAATGGTAGAAGAGATAAAAATAAGAAAACACGATGCGGAGAGAAAACTTTGTCAACGGAGCACAATTGTAAGTGTGAAGTTTTCTCTAATAATTTTTTCAAGAGATGAGGCTCCTCACAAGTCTGCTAAAGGTTTTAGGATTTGATGATATAAGACAATTATTTATAGATGGCTCAAAAACTGCTTTAAAAAAATCTGCTCGTTGCCGCGGTGCTCGAGAGCTGTTCGAGCGCGCGACAGGTGCATGAAATGTTTTATGAGAAACCCTACATGCACTCGAGTGAGAATGAGACGAGTAGCGAGCAGGATGTTTTGGGATTTTTCGCTCGAGCTCATGGCAAGCTCACAACGAGCGCGGAGTTTTGAAATTTTTGGCTCAAGCGGGTGGAGAGCTCACGACGAGCGCATAGCTTCAAAATTTTAGGCATGAGCGGGTGAAGAGCTCATGTCAAGTGCGGTATTTCTAAAAGTCAAAAGGGACAGTTACAAAAATGTGCTGATACAACATTACGACGAAACATAATCTGACATCGGCACATGACTAAATTTTGTCACGAAATATGCTAACCATAAAAATGACCCTAACAATGATGTTCGTCCTCGAGTAATTTAATGAAGTGAGATTGAAAGGTTCGAACTCCCTTCGCGCACTTGATCCTTCTTTGGACTGCTTTCTCGACTCCTTTGAGAATCTTTTATTATCTTTCTTTATTTTATTTGGTGGCCCTCGATGCGAAAGATCCATCTGACTGGGTTTCTTGGCTTCTTTGCCTCTTCTACTGCCACGTATGCTCGTGCCGTGACTTCTACTTCGTTTGCGGATTCCTGTGGGCTAGATGCTTAAAAAATTCTCCGGACTCCAAATTCGATATGAAGGTATTCAATTTGACCTCATCAGTGAGCCGTGGAATCCAGCGAGCTTCAGAGATGAATCTAGCCAAGTAACTTTTCAAACTTTCGTTTGGCCCCTTCTTGATCCGAGCTAGGTGTCAGGGTTTTTTTTCTATCCTCTGACTAGAGGCGAACTGAGAAAGAAAATTATCTACTAAGTATTGGAATGACCGAATAGAATTGGGAGGCATTTGGTAGAACCAAATTCTCGCATCTCCTTTTAGAATTAATGGAAAGCATTGACACATCATCATTTCATCCAATTCTTGAAAACTTAGCAGTGTTTAGAAGTGATCCATTGGTTCGGACTTCAGTCGTAAGCATCCATGGTCGGCATCTTGAATTTTTGAGGACGTGGATAGGTTCGTA